>JARHVA010001852.1:2732500-3032124 GCA_037957365.1 Torreya grandis | reverse complement strand
GGATCTAAGGTAAATGTTTATGACTTCCTTTGTTGATCAACTTGTTGGTTATAACTGAATCCATGCTTCCTATTCATTTTAGTATCAAATAGTCACTTTAGGTGTCATTAGGATATGTGTAACTAAAGGGTTAATGGTGAAGAGATGAGAAGGTAGAATTTGAACCTAAATTCAGAATGGAGAACCAATAGGAGGGGAATATAAAGAATAATCTAGAATTATAAAGAGAGTTGTGAAAATAGAAAAGATGGAATAAATATATAGAGATTTGATATGTTATGAGTATGAGTATCAGCATAGAATATCAAAGTGAGAGTAGAGGAAAAGGTGAAGAGGTGGGAGGTGAGAGATGGAGCAAGGTGCCTAGATAGAGTGAAGAGAGAGAAGGAGAAAGTGATGAAGAATGAGTGAGAGAATAGGAGGGATAAATTAATGTCTAAGTATATTAGGTAGTTATAAGCTCATAAGATTATATAGGAATATTACCTAAAGAGAAGAAACATTGATAGATAGTTTTTAGACATAACATAGGTTCAAGTTTCAAGAATTAATCTTTAGAATTACCAATCATTCACTATGGGAGCACACATCCCTTGAGCCTTTTTATTCAAAACCATAGAATTTCCTATACCACCTTGGAAAACAAATATTTCCAAGATCTTGATATGGAAGAAATTCATAGGATAAATAGTAAAATATATGAAGAAGTGCATCATGAAATTGCTCGTAACTTTTGTAAGTAGCAAAAGGAGAACATAAAAGCATTGTTATTGATAGAGACATATCCCATAATTTTCATGTAAGCTAAATAGTTTATTAGACAAATTGAAATATTAAAATAAGAAGAAGAAGAAAATAAAGATTCATTTCAAATTACATCATCATTAAAAGAACTAGTAGAAACATAACATGTGATGTTTAGCATAGAAATCACCAACAAAACCATAAAATCTGTAGATACTAACTACACAAGAACCACCTATGATACCTATGAGAAAACCAATATGGCTTCTTAGTTACGAGATTTTTTTCATCTTTCTTAATATGACAAGTCTAAGGAAATAGAATAGTACCTACTTACATATGCCTGAAATGGTAGGCTAAAGGAATTACTAATGATGTAATAATGAATTATGATTTGATTTTACATTCAAGCAATTATGTGCTATAATTAATATTTTTTAAGGATAACAATGAAACAACACTAAAATAGGTAAAAACATTTTAATCATAAATTTTAAGATTAATAAATTTTATATCCAAACTATTCAATATTTGAAAGAAATTAGGTAGGGAGCAAAAGAGTCTGTAAGTGACTATGATCATATATTTTTTAACATTATGAATAAAATAGATTTTTTATGATAAGATAAATACAAATAAGCATGGTTTTATATAATGATTGAGAGAAAAAATATGGTTTACCATTAAATAGACTTACTTTGTAACTAAGGAAAATGCATGAGAAGTTATGATAAGGGTCAAACAGATCAAAGACTATGTTGATGCTAAGATTTCAACTTCCCTAATAGAGAATACATTACAAATCATATTTATAAATATGGATCAGTATAAAGGAGAAGGAATTATCATAAATCAAGATTATGGTGTATAGAGTACATCTAGGAAGGACATCATAGGAATGATTCTCCTAGAATCAAATAGAATTCTACAAAATTTGTAGAGTAGTAGGACATGAAACCTCTAATTGTCATCTCCTCTAATAATATGTCTAATAATAATAGTTTTATTATTATAACTTCTTAAAATATCATAATCATGATGAAAAAAAGTTGTAGATCTCTATAAGAGCTCAAAGAAGATATGAAAAAGAATGTTTCTATAATAACCATGTATAATATAGTTATTATGACCCAAAAATTACCAAACCAAAAATTAGCATGCCAAGATAATCACAATTAGGTACACCTTAGATACTAAAGGAACCATAGAATCAACCACAAGCTATGATAAACTAGACAATACATTCTCAGACATGGACACCTCTAATCACACAATATCAATCTTCCACCTCTTATAATCCTATAATTTCCCAAGCACAATAGGCAAGTTGGGACCCATCACTTCCATAGTATTAATATGGTGTGTATGATGCCTCCAACAACCATAAGGGTGAATGACCCATATGATTATGGAAAATTTGGGTCTTGACAATCAAGTGGATATGGATTTTAAAGCAATTGGGGAAAATTTAGAGGAGATATAGGAGAATATCAAGGTGTTGTGTAGGGAAGAAGGGGAAGTAGCTGCTAGATGGGTCTAATACAGTGATATTTATGTGGATAATTTAACCATATACAAATAAATTATGATATAAACCCTTAATTAAAATCCATTTGTGTTTATTATAGGACTTAAAAATAGCATGACATAGAAGATTGTCTAGTCTTAGAGAAACAATACACATAGAAGGATGTACATAATGTGAATATGGTTGACACTCAACCTAGATAAGATGTTGTCTTACACGTTACATTCTGATATCATACAAAACAAGGATTAATTCCATTGAATATGCCAAAGGATTATGGGATAAGTAAGTATTGACCAAATAAATACCCGAAATCTATTATTAAGAAAGGATTAATGCATAAAGCTAGATATATTTTGAAAACAATTCAATAATAGGAGACCACATAAGATGGTGTTTTAGTTACTAATGCATAAATACATGGATAGTTCAAATTTAAAGATAATATAGTGTTATTTTTTACTTTGATAGATCTCATGAAATTTTTTATTACCTTACAAAATCAAGAAATTTCATAGAACATAACTAATTTACAACATAATCTTCTAGAATGTGCATTAAAATGTCAACAATGGACCAATAAAATGATCTGATATATTAAGACTAAAAAATATTTGGGGTGTTTATTCTAGAATTTTTATTGAGGTTATAGCATATGAGATACCCAATATAGTATTAAATTTTGGTAACACTATTAATATCACTGAGTTATAGCCTTGTTGCACTAATATTTATGGATTATGGATTAGTTAAACCTATAGGTCACCTGTAAGTTGTGTAAATCAAGGTCAAATAGCTAAGCTTACATGTTGACTTTTAATTCATCAATATGAAGATGAATGTGACTCATTATCCTATATTGATAGGCAAAAAGTGGGTAAATGATGGTTATATGACCATCAACATAGTCATAAACTAGTTTTAAGCTCACAAAGGAGACAAGATTATGGTAATTCCATTAAAAAATGATAGGAATAGAACCTATTGAATTCCTAAGCATCCAAATTCACCATATAATAGTGTGAATGGTTATTATATGAAAGTGAATGCAGAGAATAATCAACAAGCCCTATGAACTAGAGATTTTAGTTTTATTTATAATGGAAATAGTTCAAAAAAAACTATCCCTAGGTGTAAAATATCTATCTAACAACCCTATTTTGTATTGTATAGATATTCTATAGACCAAAGTGGAGAACGGTTTTGATCTATGTTTATAAGATCCCTAACTTAGTCAGATATATACTTCTTGTATCAATCAGGTTATATAGATTGAGATTACATAGAGACTAAACTAAAAGGCATTATATCATGGTATATAGCTTCATCGATTAGTGTAGACTTGGATACACACATTTTCAATTGGTTCAAGGGAGATAATGATGTACATCCTTTGTGTATGGTTTTTTACAAAGGAGTGCAGTTTGACTTAGTAATTTACCATTGAGGATGTTGGTCAATTTATCCTATGATTCCAACAACATGTAAAAGATATTGATCAAAGAGTTAGTGCTCTAAAGTATGGAATTAGTGTAATTTCTACAAATTGGTGGTCTATCTATAGTAATGAGTAGTTATTTTGGGATGAAGCATGTGAAATGATTATAGAAAAGTTCTAGTTACTAGAAACAATAAAAATAAATGGTTTTTATTTCATGAGGTAGATTGGCTATGAACACCACATTTATCTATGTATGAAAGTGTGGATTTTGGATGCTATGGCCCCTAAATTTTGGGGTACATGTTTTTTATATATACCTTCGGATGTTCTCCCAAGAATGTGGTACATACATCAAGAGTGTAGAGGGGAAACTAAGCGTTGGGCATATGTTCAAAGTGTTTTTATTAATAAATTCATCTTTGAGGATGGGAACCCTTGGAAAAAAAAGGCATAAAAAAATTAAAATAAAATAAATTATACCATAAATGGGTTGAATATTTAGACAGTGGAGCTGAACCATCTTTAAAGGATAGTGCAACCTATGATTTGAAAATTTCTTTGGAGACATACAATGTAGAAAAGTGGAAAGATCAAGTCCTTGTTCAACCATGTCATAAGATACAATATTATATGAGTGAACATTTGATGCATATAATGATGATGATGATGATGATATTACATTATCTAATTTATTTGAGTTAGAACACAAAGAAGAACCACTCCTAACACCTATCATAGATCAATCCGAAGAGGAAAAGTTGAGACACTTAAATATACCAAAATGATAAGGTCAATGGATATTATGTGAATCAATCCCCATATAATAACACAATATTTATCATGAACCACATAAGTTATATGTGGGGAGCATAGGAATGGAGGCCATTCCAAAGTTTCCACATAATGGAGACTATTGGTCCCAATAAGATATCTCAAAAAGCGATATAAATTTTAAGAGACTACAATTTGTGTTCCTTATAAAATTATTAGAGATTAATGGGTTGGATCCTTCCTTAGGTGAAACTTACATTGATATAAAATATTTAACTAGGACTATTAATAAAAAACTGTATTAGTTAAATCCAAATATGAAGCTGAAAGTGAAGGAAGAACTAGACCACATGCAAGAATCTAGTATTATATTTCTTATGTAGAAAGTTTATTGGGTTAGTTCCATGCTTATATAGCCAAATAATACTAGTGAAATATAAATCTGATGTGACTCACATTTTATTTAGGCATGTGTCATTGATCCATATCCTATCCCTTTCATTGAAGAAGTTTTAGAAGTAGTCATAGGCCATAAAGTATATTACTTTACATATGGCTTCAATATATATCATCAAATACCAATCATAGAAGAAGATTGAGATAAGATTTATTTTAAAATAGAGTGGGGTTATTTCACATATAAATTAATTCCTTTTAGTTTGAATAATGAACATGTAGTTTTCTGTAGAGCTGTAGTCACTATATTTAAGGATTTTATACATGACTTTTTGGAGGTCTATCTAGATGAATGGGAAATATTTTTATTGTTTATAAATAATTTGAATAAATTTTGATTGATGTTGGAGAGATGTAAATTTATGCACATAACACTCAATTTAAATAAATGTTTATTTTTGACACCCTTTGGGGTTTTTTTAGGTCATGTAGTTTAAAATAAGGGTATATTAGTATATCAAACTAAGATCATAGTAATTATGGGAATTTTACCACATATAAGTTCGACAAAGGTGAGGTATTTTCTTGGTCATACAAGATATTATAGAAATTTAACCAGTGGGTATGCATCTATATCTTCCCCTTCAGATAAGTTATTGAGGAAAATAACATAGTTCCTATGGATAGAAGAATGCTAAGTAGCATTCATTGACGTAAAATAAAGATTGGTGATTACATTGATTTTGATCTTTCTATACTAGAGTAAATAAATCCTTGTGCATGTGGATGCATCAAGAATAATTTTTAGATCCATATTAGTGCAATTAAAATAAGGTGATTTGGATCTCTAATCCATTTTTCCAACATAAAATTATCTACTACTAAAAATAATTATACTAAAACTGAGTGAGAGGCCTTGGAAATAGTGTACCCATTATAAAATTTTCACCATTATCTATTTGCTACACCCTTTGATATGTTTACTAATCACTAGGCATGGTGATACCTGGTCAATAAACCATTATTGGGTAGATGTATATCATTATTACTAATGCTCTTCTAAGAGTTCTATTTTATGATCAATGTCAAACTAAAACAAAAGAATGTGGGTCTAGACCATATGAGATAACCCTAAAATTGTGAAACTATAATAAGTTCAAGATGATTCCCCTGATGCACACTTATTCTAAGTGTATAATTCTAGAGAAATTGGATGAAATTACATAGTTTTTTGAAAAGGGGACATTTCCTAAACGTTACACAAAAAATTATGAGAAACAACTAATCATCAAGGTCCTTCCATAAAATATTGTTGATGGATTTATTCACCATTTAGGAAAAGATGAGGTGCTATGTAGAGTTTCATTAGAACATGACTGGCCTCAAATACTAGAATAGGCACATTAGGGGATAGCTAGAGGTCACTTCATATTAGATAGTACTATAATAAAATTCTTACAAAGTGGGTTATGGTGGACTTACTTATTTTATAATTATCACAAAGTTGTATAGAGATACGATGTTTGACAATGGATGAGTAAACCAAAAAGTAAGATGAAATTTATTTACAACCAATTATAGGACAATAACCTTTTAATGATGGGGAATTGATTTTGTGGGGACTATAAATCAACCTAGTAAACATAATAATGCTTACTATGATAGACTAATTTACTAAATGGGTGGAAGATGTTGCAATGGAAAAATAAAATGTAAAAGATACAATGAAGTTCTTATATGAGAACATTATTACCCAATTTATTTTCCCAATTACACTAGTAAATTATTGAGGTGCATATTTCTTAAATAAAATAATAAAGACTCTAAAAGATAAATTACTCATAGCACACAATAAAATTACCACTTATCATCCTCAAGAGAATGGCCAAGTTGAGGGTATGAACAAGGTCTTGGGTATGATGCTCACTAAAGTATGTGATATTCAAAGAGATGATTGGGAGGATAGAATTGATATAGTTCTTTGGGCATATCACACACACTACAAAAATGTGAAAGGGGTCACACTATTTTAGTTAGTCTAGAGTTTAGAAGTTGTTATTCCCATGGAATATGTTGTATCTAGTCTTTGAATCATAGTTATTATGCATATGGGAGATCAAGATTATTTAACAAGTCAAATATTAGAGATAAATCACATGGATAAATATAGATACAAATCATCATGGAAATAAGAGGTGAATAAGCATATTTAAAAACTTGTGACAATAGGAAAGTATAGATGAAGACATTTCATGTAGATCATCTAGTCTTACTCTGTGATTGTCAGTTTAGAGACTTACCAAGTAAAAGACATATCCTATGGAAAGGATTTTACATCATTCATGGGTTGACATAGCCAAGGAATATGGTTTTAAGGTATTTATAGGGCACTGTCATACCTAGAAGGGTGAAAGGTAGTAGGCTCAAACCCTATTGCTAGTAAGTTGTGCATCTAAGCAAATTTTAGTGCTAAATCACACCATCATAGATTAGGATTTGTTTTAATTATGTTGTGTGAAGTTCAATTATTTATTTGAGGTTATGTGGATAGACCATAAATGTGTATGATATCTATATAAATTTTAATCTAAGACCAAAGTAGAAGAGCACCATTAATACCATGACTAGTGTTGGAAAGACAAAATTCATGTTTATGGGAATAGAGTGTGTTAGAATTTAAGTTTTGGGAAAGACGCGAGTGGAAAGATTTTAATTAGATAATGTCTAACAATTATTTGGGGTGGATCAAGAAAATAATAATCATGTATAATAGGTGATTGGATAGGTGGTTAGTCACATCACTAAATCATCAAGTTATATAAGGGATGTCAGCTTAGTAGATAACATTCAAACTTATCAAAAGGAGATTTTGTTAATTAAATGACATTAATACTAAAACCAAGGATGTTATGGTACATTTAAAACATTGGGATTTAAAAGGGTGTGTGAAGATATATAAATTGGGTGTTTGGCTCCTTGCATCATCATTTTACACTTTGTAACCCTTAAGCATAGTGCAAAAAACCTATGATGAATTTCCATTTTACCTTAGTACCTATGAATAATTGTATTGTGAATTGGTATTTATGAGTGGTAAATTTTTTAGTGTGGTGATTTGTGATTTATAGAGTTTACAAGGTGGATACCTATGATCCTTCTCAATTTTGGTAAAGACTCACTATCTCTCAACAAGAAGACATCAGGATTGGAGATAATATATTGAAAATGAAATTTATGTACCCATAAGCATATATTTATATTAATATTACAGAATAATGAGTATTTACCCTTACCATAGTTCAAGTCACACAAAAACTATCAATCACACTATTCAATTGATTCCAAAAAATAGATGTCAAATGTTTTATTTAATTTCCTATATTTGTTCAACTAGGATATATTATGAAGTTTTTGTTCAGCCGATATAATCAAGGGGATATTTATCTTTACTTAGATATAAACATCTATGTCAATGAATCTTCTATGGCACGTAAATAGACTATCATCCTAAGATTTTTATCACCCTATAAATATAAAATCCTACCTATTCTTCTTGACATCCATGATGTTTATGTAAGAGGCCACTGAGGAATACCACTTGAAAATATCAAAGATGAATTAGTGTGCATTATTGTAGAGTGCATAAGAAACATGTTCTATAAAATAACCAAAGAAACAAAGTAATTAAGTAAATACATCATTGATTTCTCTAATTGCATGGTCAGCCTAAATGAAGGATTTTATATTTAAAAGTTATTGGTCTCTAAGGTCATAAAAAATATTGATAAATTTTTTTCCATTGAAAAATATATATTCCAGTACCTATTTTTGATTTTGTTATTGGTCTTCAGAAAGTGGAAATATCAAGAAGGAATCATCCATCTCAATTTCAATTATTATCCAAATATCACATTTTAAAATCTCATTTAGAAGTGAGAGAGCACTTAATTTGCTCATCAGTGATTTTTCAATCCTAGTGGGATGATATTATTGTAATAGTTATCAACAACATGTTATCACTCTGGAGTGCACCCTTATTGAAGATGTGCAAAGTAAAAATTCTCTCCCACTGATATAATGGGAACTTCTCAAAGGGTATGTGCCCTTATGTTGAGAAGAACCTCTAGAGAGGGTTGGTTCCCTTATGATTTTGCAATTAAACTAGAAACTATGATTTTTGGGGTGAAAAGAGTAAGGGAAAACTTTGAAAGAAAATATAAGGGGGATGATACACTTGAATTCATTAGATCCTTTGAAGTTAATAAAATCAATGCACACATATAACCAAAATGTAATTTATATTTTATCCCTAAGCAAAAGTGTTTCAAATGAAGGGTTGAAAACCTCTTGAAATGACTTATAAAAAGGGTAAGATTTAGAGAGATAGGTTAGGAAGGGACATCCAAAAGGAAAAAAAATCTCTCTTATATGTTGATGAACAATAAAATACACACTATGCTACTGTCAAAAATTAAATTTAAAAAAATAAACTCCTTATTGATCACTAGTCCAACTTACAATTTCTTTTTCAAACTTTATGGCCCTTCTCTATGGCTCAATTCAGCCAATAAACAAGCTTTGAAAAATAGTTTAAATTAGTCTAAGTGTAGTCCAAAAAATGGAAAAGGTCAGTCTTGGTTATTTAACTCAAGACCTCACCTCTTATACAATACTTTAAATATTCAATAAAATTATTCTCCTTTATAAAAATCTATATCATTCTCCAAACTTTGGCATATAATAATGATAATGAAGCCAAGTTTGGAATATGATTCTTAAAATAAACAAAACTCTCCATGAAAACTCCAAACATGCATGACCAAGATGGACTAGAAGTGGGCAGAGGAACTTAGGTCTAACTAGTCAACTTCTCCTTTGCATGAAATGTTACACAAAAATCTAGTAGATGAACTCCTCATGAATTATTGGAATGTTTGAAACATTTGGACACATGAGAGAAGCATGTGGCATGGTGAAATAGTCAACAATAGTTTTGACTAGTCCAATAACATGTTTACATAGATAAGAATCTATTTTTGACCTTTTCCATTTACAACTTTTAATTTTTGTGCATGTATATTCTTTGTCTTACTTGCTTCCCTACCTTATAATCTTAGACTTATCTATTTATGACTTTTCTAACTATGTGTGCTTCTTGTTTATCTAGACACAAGTCTATTCCTTTCATTGTTCATTCTCTCAAATTTTCCTATGTATTTCTTCAGTAAATTTCCCCTTGGTTTTATACACAGTCAAATCTATTAGAAATTATTGAAGATTATTTCTTTTGGGTTTATTTGTACAGACAATTTTTTTGGATCTTTTCCCTATCTTATGCTTTATATTAGGATTATTTTTCTTAGGATTTACTTAGTAATTTTCCCATAGATTTATCTTCCCAAAGAATTCTTTCAAATAAAATGTCTAAAAGAATTCTTTCAGACTTTTGTTTATTTCCTTTTCTCCTTCATCTTTTCTTTGGAATTTTTTATTTCAATTTCTCCAAAAATAATCATTTGAAAAAAAAATCAAAAGGAATTCCTAATTTATTTACTTTGCTTTGCCTTGTTTATAATTTCTTTGGGCTTTTTCAAGGGCACCCAGGCTCTTTGAAAGGACCTTCCTGAAGGGTTGTTTCCCTTGGGTATTTTGTAAAGAGTCCTTTGTAATTTTCCCACCAAAAAACTACCCCTTTTAATTTTTTTTGATTTATTGTCAAGTACCTTAGTTTTTGTAAACCCCATGGTAACTTTTTTGAAGGTATTCCTTTGGACAAAATGTCTAAAGGAATCCTTCAAACCTTTTGTCTCTTTACATTTTCTTGAAATGTGTCTTCCCAAATGGTAGGTGCCCTTTGGTATTTTTGAAGGAGTCCTTCACCCTCTTGAAATGATCCTTATAACTATCCTAAAGTATATATTCCTAAAGGATAGGTGCCCTTCAGCAATTTTAAAAATGTCCCTTCACTTTTCCAAGATACCCTCCATAAGGGCACATACCCTTTGGGTTTATTTTAAATGACATTCCCAAAAAACACTTTTCCTTTTCAACCTTGAAGTGGACTTTATCGAAGGGCACCTACCCTTCGGGACTTTTGAAATTTTCCTTCAACTTTTTCCTTATGATAAATTTTTTAAAGGAATAACCTGTCTTAGTCAAGTCACAAAGACTTATTTTTATGAAATGGCCCTTATTAAGGGTAGTTACCCTTCAAAAATATTGAAATTGACCCCTGTTCCTTAATAAAATCCCTTCAGACTTATGTAATTAGTTCTTCAGATATCCAAGTGACTTTTTCAAACTTTGAAGATGTCATTTTTCTAAAGGGTATTGTGAAAATTCCCAAAGGGGTACATACCCTTAAACCCTTTTTAAAATGTACCTTTTTGTTTGTAATTTTATCAACTTTATTAAATATTACTTTGGGTTTTTATAAATCCCTTGAAATCCTCTATCATTTGACTAGAAAAAACCTAAGAAAATAAACATGTGCATGATGTTTCCTTTAACTCTATGCTTCGATTGAAAGTGAAAAAGAGATGTGACCTTTGAACTTATTTTATGTGTATTTCTATTGAATAGACTACATGATCTATATGGTTACTATAGGTATTCACCCAACTATTCTTAATACCTTTCCTATAAGTACCCTTCATTCATGTTTTTAGACCACAGATTAACCAGCTGAAAAGGGGATTAGACCATTGTAGGAAATTTTAAAATAATAGGGGTAATAAATTGGCTTTGACAAGCCAACTTACTAACAATTCTGGTGACTCACAAGGTTTGACCAACTTGTTGGTCAAAGAACTTAGAAAAAATAATTTTAACAAGCTTAAACATGACTAAAAAATGGAAAGCTAGAGACTAATATAATTAGGAGAACTGACTCAACAACAACATCATCCAAATGTAAATTTAGAGTAAAGAACAATAATGAAACTGAAAGGGAAATCAACCTAGATATACAAAATTTACTAAAATCACTTAGAGGAATGAAACTATGACTATGTACAAAGGAGTGACTCTCTTAATAGTAGTATTTAAGAAACATCCCATTCATAGGAATGGGAAGTTCTTCTCCATTTAATCTAGACAATTGAAAATAATTATTCTTCTTATAATAAATAATAATATAAGGTCCACTCCAAAGGCTATCAAATTCAGAGTGCCTACCTGGCTTTGCACGTTTGTCATCAGATTTGAGAATTATGTCTCCTTGTAATATTTTTGATGAAGCTCTCTTGTCAAATGTCTTATTTATTTGATATTTATTAGTCCACATCATATTCATAACATCATCTCTATTTTCTTCTAACTTTATTAATTCATTCATTCTCACCTCCATGGCATCATTTTCTAGAAGCTCTAGCTGGTGTGCAAGCTCTAAAGATGGAAGCTCCAATGAAATAGGTAGCCTTATTTCTCTTCCATAAACTAGGAGATAAGGTGAATGACCAATAAACTTCTTAGGGTTGATATTATAATCCCATAAAATGGTTTTCAATTTTTTATGACAAGATATCTTATCATCCTCCATTGTTCTTTTGATGATCCAAATCAAATTTTTATTAGTAGATTCAACTAGCCTATTACCCTATGGATAGTAATTAGATGATGAATAAAAGAAAATACCATGTTCAGGATCCCTTTCCCATACCTTTATAATATTTAATGCTAAAGCATTATCTGATATAATAGTAGATGGAGCTCCAAAAAGAGTGATTAGGCTCTCATAAAACTCATGTATGGAATTTTCATTTACCTCTCTCAAAGTTACTACTTCCACCCACCTGGTGAAATAATATATAGCTATCAAAACCCATTTATGACCATAACTAGATGAGGGATGAATCATGCCAATGAATTTCAAGCCCCATTGCATGAATGTTTGTTTAACCTGAATTGGCTCGAATGCCATAGTTGCTAGTCTCTATTTTCCTACAAACATTGCACATTTTGAACATTTCTTAACCCATTCATGTGCATCTCTGTATAAATTGGGCCAAAAATAACCATCCCTAATAATTTTTTTAGCTATAATCTTGGCTAAAAAATGACCTCCAAAGGGTCTATCATGAAATTTCTCATAAAGTTTGTCAATTTATCTAGTTTCTACACAACTTAAAAGCATACATCCAATATCCTTTTTGAAAATCACTCCATCAATTATGATATAGGGAACTAATTGTAGCCTAAAGTGTCTTCTTTGTGATGAATTCAAACCCCTTGAATATTCTCCAGTTTGAATAAATTTATTAATATTCTATTTCCAGCTTGTAGGAGGTGTACCTTTAGCTTGATGTTGAGTGTCTTGAATTGTCAAAATTGTTTCTTTATCTTATTTTACATCTTCTACAAGATGTTCACATAATCCTTTACCTCAAGCCAACTTTGTCAATTTTATTTAAATTTCATATTCCATGCATTTATTAACCCATCCATCTTTTTTTTCTTTCAATTATCTATTGAGAATGAAGTCATTCACACTTGGATGAGCAACCATTAGTATAATTTTGTTATTTGAAATCAAATGTCTTAATTTTTTTTAGACCTCTTATTACAATAAGAACATGATTTTGTATGAAATATTATCTCTCTTCATAATCTTCTAAAGTTTGACTAAATAAATCGATGGGCTATTCCAAGCCTTCATCATTTTGTTACATACGCATGGCTAAAATAGTGTTGGAATTAGAGAAAGCATACAAGAAGAAATACTTACTAAAATTTGGATCAAGAAATGTAGGATCTTGGTTGATTATTTCTTTGATAGATTTGAAACTTCTCTTACCTTACTTATCCCAAGTGAACTCTTTGTGTTTATTAATAATTTGAGTGAGTGGATTTACCAGTTTCACAAAACTTGGAATGAATCTTCTAATAAAGTTAATCTTACCCAAGAAGCTTTTCAAACCTTTCTTGTGTTTAGAAAATGATAGAGAAAGGATTTCTTTTATTATTTTTGGATTAATTGAAAGATAAACTTTGGACACAACATTCCCAAGAAGTCTCCCTTAATGCACTAAAAAAATACATTTCTTTGGATTCAAAGAAATTCCAAATTTTCTACATCTATCAAAAATAATCTTTAAATGAGTTAGATGATCATTAGGATTCTTTGAAAATACTGTAATTTCATTTAGATATACCAAAACCATTTCATTCAAAAGACCATGAAAAGCAACATCCATTGCCCTTTGAAAAGTAGCTCCAATATTGGAGTGTCCAAAAGGCATCTTCTTATAACAAAAAGTACCCCACTTGGTGGTGAAATCATTTTTATGTTGGTCTTGTTACTTCACCAGTATTTGATTGTATCTTGAATACCCATCCAGTAAATAAATTTTTTGTGAACCTAAAATTATCTACAAAATTTGATCCATAAAAGGAAGTGGATAATGATCTTTCAATGACAACTTATTTAAATCTTAGAAATCTACACAAAGCCTTATTTTTACATTCTTTTTCCTTTCAGTAACTAGATTTTCAACCCACGTTGAATGATTAATTTGTAAAATAATACCTAATTCAATTAGCTTTGTAAGTTTTTTCCTCATGAGAATCTCAACCTTGGGGTTGATTGGCCTTTACCTTTGTCTTACCGGTTTTGCATCCTTTTCAAATTCAATAGTATGATATGCTAATTTAGGATCAAAACCTTTCAAATCATGATAATCCAGAGAAAAAACATTCATATACTCTTGAAATAATGAAATGAAAGCTACTCTCTTAGAATCTAAATTTACTTCACCCAACTTAAGTTGTTTACTTTCAGTTATGCTAATTGGCTCATAATGCTCTTTCATTGAATATGTTTTCTAAAGTCACCAATATTTTAGGCATCTTGTTTGATTTTAATTTCAAAATCTAATTTTTATATTGATCCTGTAATTTGTCATGATTTCTTTGGCAAAATTCTGCCTCATTCTATAGAAAATATGTTATTTATTTATCAGAATCAAAAACTTGCCAACTTACATAATTATTTATAATTGAAGGTCTGCATACCAATTTTATTTGAGTCTAATTTTTATTATCCTTAATCTAATCTAGAATATCATATTGTGCACCTATTGTAACAAGTGTATCAGCATGTTAATTTTTTTCCTCTAGGAATGGAGCGAATTCCAAATGTAAGGAAATATTCAATGAGATCCCAAAATCTATGTTTGTATGCCTTCATAATATTTTTTTTCTATAATTAAACCTTTTAATTATTATTCCACTAATTCTCTATCACCTTTTACCTATAATATCTTAATACCCCTCTTTCTAGCCCACTAAAGACCATAAATAAGAGCTTCATATTCTATAGTATTAGAAGTAAAACTAAACTAAAATATAACAAAAGATTAATACCTTTGATCTTGTGGTGAAAATAACATAACTATATTGCCACTACCATTATTTTCTCTAGATCCATCAAAAAATAGATTCCAAACTCCTTGATCCTGTAGTGAGCTAGTGAGACTAGGCAACAAGTCACTGTCTTTGTGCATGCAATAAATTCCAAAACCAACATATTCAATACTTTTGTAGTGGTCATGTCCATGATTATAATTATCCCATTTTTCAAGGAGAATATCTGTAATGCCTTCAATAGGCTTAGAAGGCTCTTGATCAATGGTGTTATTAGCTTCTTCTGTAATACTACAACTTACATTTGTCATATTAGGCATATATGGTTTAAGGTGAAATCTGGAAATAAGCTCTGATTAATAGTTAATTTTGTCCCATACCTAATTCTAAAAACCATGTATGACAAATTTGAAGAAAGATAACCTACCATTTTTGTAGTAAAATCTCTTGATAGGCACAGTGCAAAATATGGAGGTAGATCAACAACAACATCCTATAATATGGTGAAATTTGGGCAAGTAGCAAGTATAATTTTTAGATATTTCAACACACCCACAATTTTGGTAAGAGAATAATCCAATTTAAAGATACCTTTGTCATGGGGTTCATACTAAAAACCTATATTATCAGCTATTTATTTAGGCATAACATAAGTACTAGCCCTATTATTAATCATATAATTATGAAGTAGACAATCTCCAATGATCACAAAAAGGTAAAATGGAGGAGGTTTAGTTACCTTTTGAGACTCAATAATTGAATTAGAATTAGTTAGGACAACACTTAATCTTTCTTTTTTTGGTTTCCTCTTAGAGATAGTGAGCTTTGAAATCTCTTCTTGTAAGTATTCCTTTTGTCTTAGGATTAGTAGAGTGTCCCATATTGAAATTGATATTGAAGTATTATTCATTTGATTCATGATACTAAGTGAAGAAGTGGCTATTTTTTATTGTGATTTAGGAGTATCTCCCAAATTTTGTGTAAATTGAGGAATGTAAGACCCTCTCACATTCTTATCTTTTGGATCCTAAAATTGCTAGTTTAATCTTTTTCAAGGAATCTCATGTGTTGTTGTCTCTTGTTGTGGCTAAGAAGAAGAAGGGACTGCCCTTTCAATTCATGACCCTTCTGCAATTTCTATTTTCTTATATCTACTATAAGTTGCAATTGGATTATCAACACTCGATAAATATTGATTTTGATTTATAGGCAAACTTTTAAAAGAATTCTCACCTTCTTGGAAATTGACAAATGTAGTTTCAATAAGATCTTTACCACTACCTTCTCCTTGCTAATTTGAAGCTTCTATTTAAGTGAATGAAGGAATGTATCTATAGGGTATAGAGGCTTCCTTATTTTGAGAATATGGCTAGTTTTCAAAAGAAGGTTGAACTAAAATTTGTTGCCTAAAATATTGATGAGAACTCTCACTAGTTGGAGCCATTGCCATATTGATTGATTGATCCCATTTATTGTTACATTGTCCTTCTTGAACATAATTGATTTGATTTGGCACCATTACTCTTGAATTTCTTGGAGCATTAGGATTATATTATCTTGACTGAGAATTCTATCCTTGACCTTGTTGATTGGATTGATAAGATGGCCTATTGGGCTGATAATTTTGGTTAGTATTCTAATAAGGCCTATATGGTGGAGCTTTTTATCTCTTATTTTTAACCAACTTGTTTTTTTGAGATTTAAGAAGACTCTATATGTTTTTCAATCTATTAGTTTGCTCACTTTCTATTTGGTGTAACTTTGATGACTCTAGAATTGGAGCAATAGTTGGACTATGAGGATGAATTTTTAGAAAAAGGGGCATTGGAGGCCTTAGAGATAACTTTCCTTACTTGTATAAGACAATTTTTAGCCTTAATTGCTAAGTTAAAATCTTGAGGTAAAGTATTACTTCCCATAGATTGAATCATTACAGCCATATCTAAATTAAGAGCCTTTAAATAATATAAGAAAGCATAATTGGGGGTAGGCTTGATCCCTACTAGAATTTTATCCCAAGTCTTTTGGAATATATGATTGAAATTCAATCCACTATGAACTCATGATCGAATCTCTTAATTGTCATAAGTTTTTCCACAAGTGAAAGATGGTCACTTTTATCTTCAAAATGTTTATACAAAAGTAATCCAAATTCATCTCAATTGTTAATTAATGCAGGAATTAAACATCTATACCACTAATGTGATTTTAGTTTAAAGGAAGTTTCTAACAACCTCATTGATACATTCTCTTGTGTCACATGATGAACTAGGAAAAGATTAGTAATATCTAAAATATGTTTTATATGAGTTGTTGAATTTTCTCCTATATAATAAGGAAGATACTTTCGAGATGAAAATAGAATATCATCCCATCTAGTGATATTTAGAGCATTACCACCATTAAATGAAACAAAATCCTATCTTCTAGGAATATCCATCTAAGGAATAAGATTTATAAAAATATTAGGTTGAACAATATTAGATTGAATAATAGGATTTTGTGTAATAGAAGGGATAATAGAGTGTGTAGGATTTGGATTTGATTGAGAAGTTCTCCTTTTCTTTGGATGATAAGACAACTCAAAAAAATATACCTCTTTCCCTTTTAAAGTTGATCTTGTGACAAATTTTGGTATCATGAAAAAACATACAAATCTAAAAATGAAATATGGAAATGAATAAAATATTTAGATACATAGATAACAATTTGAAAATGTAAATAACATGGTACCATAGGGCATCCCCAAAACTATTATCACTCTAGAGTGTAACTTGCTTGAATATGTACAAAGTAAAACTTCTCTCCAGTTGATACAAAGGGAACTTCTTAGAGGGTGGGTGTCTCTATGTTGAGAAGAACCTCTAGAGAGGGTTGGTTCCCTTATTATTTTGCAATTAAACTTGAAACTATGGTTTTTGGGGTGATAAGAGTAAGGGAAAATTTTTAAAGATAATCTAAGGGGGGTGATACACCTGAACTGATTAGGTCCTCTGAAGTTACTAAAATCAATGCACAGATATAACCAAAATGCAATTTATATTATATCCCTAAGTAAAAGTGTTTAAGAGGAAGGGTTGAAAACCTCTTCAAATAACCTACAAAAAGGGTGAGATAAAGAGAGAGAGATAGGTGAGTAAGGGACTTGAAAAATTAGAAAAAATATCTCTTATATGCTGATGCATAATCAAATACACACTATTCTACTATCAAAAATCAAATTCAAAAAAATACTCCTTATTGATCACTGATCCAACATACAATTTCTTTTTCAAACTTCAGGACCCTTCTCTATGGCTTGATTTATCCAATAAATAATCCTTTAGAAATATTCTAAATGAGTCTAAGTGTGGTCCAAAAAAGGGAAAATGTCAGTCTTGGTTAGTTAACTCAAGACCTTACCTCTTTTATAATACTTTGAATATTCAATAAAATTATTCTCCTTTACAAAAATCTGCATGCTTCTCCAAAATTTGGCATAAAATAATGATATGGAGCCAAGTTTGGAAAATCATTCTTAAAATAAACAAAACACTCCAAGAAAACTCCAAACATGCATGACCAAGATGGCATGGAAGTGGGTGAAGGAACTCAGGTCTGACCAATCAACTTTTCCTTTTCATGAAATGTTACACAAAAAGCTAATAGATGAACTCCTCATGAACTAATAGAATGTTTGAAATGTTTGGATAGATGAGAGAAGTGTGTGGCATGGTGAAATGGTCAACAATAGTTTTGACTAGTCCAATAACATGTTTACATATATAAGAATCTAATTTTGACCTTTTCCATTTACAGAATTTAATTCCTATGCATGTGTATTCTTTGTCTTGCTTGATTTCCTACCTTATAATATAGGACTTCTCTATTTATGACTTTTATGACTATGTTTCCTCCTTGTTTATCTCGACAAAAGTCTACACCTTTCATTGTTTATTATCTCAAATTTTCCTATGTATTTCTTCAAAAAATTTCCCCTTGGTTTTCTACACAGTCAAATCCCTTAGAAATTATTTGAGATTATTTATTTTGGGTTCATTTGTACAATCAATTTTGTTGGATATTTTCCCTATCTTATGATTTATATCGGTCTTATTTGTCTCAATATTTACTTAGAAAATTTCCCACAGATTTATCTTCCAAAATAATTCTTTCAAATAAAATTTCTGAAAGAATTCTTTCAGACTTTTGTTTATTTCCTTTTCTCCTTTAGATTTTCCTCAAACTTTTTGATTTCAATTTTTCCAAAAGAATCCTTTAGAAAAAAATTCTAAAGGAATTCCTTCTTTTTTTTTTTCCTTTCCCTTCTTTATAATTTCTTCAATATTTTTGAAGGGCACCCATGCTTTTAAAAAGGCACCCAGGATTTTTGAAGGGACCTTCTCAAAGGGCTAATGCCCTTGGTTCTTTTTCAAAGAGTCCTTTGTAATTTTCCCACCAAATAACAACCCCTTTGATTTTTTTTAGATTTATTATCAAGCACCTTGGTTTTTATAAACCCTATAACAACTTTTACAAAGGTATTCCTTCAGACAAAATATCTAAAAGAATCCTTTAGACCTTTTGTCTCTTTACATTTTCCTACAATGTATCTTCTAAAAGGGTAGGTTACCTTTGATCTTTTTGGAGGAGCCCTTTACCCACTTGAAATGATCCTTGCAACTATCTCAAAGTATATATTCCTAAAGGATAAGTTCCCTTCAAGACTTTTGAAAACATCCCTTCACTTTGCTAGTATACCCTCTGAAAGGGCACATGCCCTTCAGGTTTATTATCAATGATATTCCAAAAAAAAAAACTTTTCATTTTCAACTTTAATGTGGACTTTCCTAAAGGGCACCTTCCCTTCAAGATTTTTGAAATTGTCCTTCAACTTTTTCCTTTGGACAAAAAGTTTGAAGGAATAACCTATCTTAGTCAAGTCACAAAGGCTTCCATTTATGAAATGACCCTTTTGAAGGGTATGTTCCCTTTGAAAATATTTAAATTTACCCTTTTTCCTTGATAAAATCCTTTCAAACTTGTGTAATTGGTCCTTTGGATAGCCATGTGACTTTTTTGAACTTTGAAGATGTAATTTTTTTGAAGGGTAGTGTGAACCTTCCCAAACGGGTACATACGCTTTGGACCTTCATGTATTGTACCTTTCCCTTTGTAATTTTCTTGGCTTTATTGTAAATTGCTTAGGGTTTTTTAAAATCCTTTGAAATCCTCTATCCCTTAACTAGAAAAAACTTGAGAAAATAAACATATGCATGATGTTGCATTTAACTCCATGCTTCCATTTAAAGTGAACAAGAGATGTAGCCTTTGAACTTTTTGTAGGTGTCTTTCCCTCATTCTTAATACGTTTTTTATAAGTACCCTTCATTTATTCTTTTAGACCACAGATTGACCAACTGAAAATGGGATTAGACCATTGTAGGAAAGTATAAAATAATAGGGGTAATAACTTGGCTTTGAAAATCCAAATTAATAACACAACCCACACATGCCTATAATTACCAATAATTATTTTAAGCAACATGTACTTGTGACTAAACATTCATAGGGAATGGTCATATACATTTATGAATTACCTAAGGCATTGGGTTTGCCTCTCCCATTTTTTGTTGACATGGATATTGTTTAGTGTGAGGTTGAGAATTAGAATTAGCTATCCACATATAGAGTAACTCATTTGTAAATAGTTATGGAAGGTATCCCAATCATCACAATAGTTGAAGTACCAATAGCTACACCAAAAGATTGTAGGAAATGTAAGGTCCTTCAGATTCTAGGCCACCATCTCTACCTTAGTGCAAGAATAAGATTTAGAAGACTTGGATGGATGATACTAATGTTTCTTGAATTGTATATCACAATTTCATAGGTCTAATATCTAGATGAACAAGCATGAGGTCTACTTCAAAATAATGATGGATATGGCTAGAGACTTGTAGAAGGAATAAGAGAATGATTTCTTTGTATAAAAATTGGTTTATATTGTTTAAATGTATAATCATGTGTTGTAGAATTTGTGGGTTGAAAAACCACCTTATCTCCCTTATATAATTATTGACACCATTGGTGAAGAGGAAAAATTATGAAAAATCTAAGAGGTGTTATCCATTGAAGAAGGTTTTGGTGGCTCTTACCAACCACAAACATTTGATCCTCTACTAAAAATCCATTCAAGATGCCTCATAGAAATAAATATAAGCTATGATTTTACTTTCATAAAATTGATTTATAATAATAAATAACACTTCCTGACATATCTACACATGAGGTATGAGTACTTGCAATTTTCATAGGTTGTTCCACCACAACATGCCACACTATTATAAAATAACAAAAGGTTAATCCTTTAATCTAGGTATAAGAAATATCATTTAAATAAGACCACTATATAGGTGCCTATAATATATTCATCTACTTAATTATTTGATGATCCCATTACTGATACAAAATAGGTGGATTTAAATGAAAAGACACTAAAAGAACAACAAGCCATGCATGAAGAAGTGACATGATAACTTAGATATGAGATTGTTTGAAAGAGATATATTGTGTTAAGGTTGAGGCTAAGATAAATAATAAATATTCCAAGGAATCCTATCACTTTTATCAAGTGAAATTTGAAGAATAAGATGACAAGATTCTGATAGATCACATAACACAAACAACCAATACCCACTAGTGATAATAAGTAGAATTAGTAGATATAGATAGAGGTCATAGAAAAGAAGGAGATAAGTTCATCACGGAGACTATGGTCAATCCTACATCCATAGTAAAGGAAACACCAAAGATGAGGTAGTAAGAGGAAGCAACTCACACTACCAACCATACACAGAAATACGTTGAGAAGGAAGTGATACAAGATATAGCCATTGATGAAATCCATCTTCTAATGCTAGCACTCAAGCCCAATACTATGAAGACATTATCCAAATATATGTAGACCCCTATAGATAAGGCAACATATACACCAGATCAATCCAACTTTGAAGCATCACTAGACACAAAGGTTGGGGAGTCTTCACAAGACCAAGGAGAGGCTATATATACTCAAGTGCATGGTGTGACCATAGGACTTTCGAGTCTTAAAAATTTGTATATTCCTAAATTGTCCACTCTAAGGACCATTTTATCATTTCCCCTTACTCCACTTCAACATATTCCATCTAGTACATAAATAAATACTTTGGCTAAGGTTCTACCAAACATTAAATCATTTTTAGATATTTCATACCTTTATATGGCTAAGTAGGTGGAAGGGGCATCTACATTTCAAGAGGACACTACATAGTTAGTGTCCTCTTCAGAGAAGAGGATTTTGCAATTACATAGATACAATACAAGGATTCACTATCAAATAATTAATGTCAATGCTCTCATTGATGATGCATGTCCCTCTATCTATCAAAAATTTATTAGTGATAGCATTATTTTTCATCATCATAAAGTTTCATTTTTAGTTTTGAAACTTACCCAAGATTGTAAAAACATTCAACATTTGGCTAACCTTGAATCATAAGTCTAGGCCATAAAAATTAAAAATAGATTCCTATGTAAACTCTTTGAGGAATATCAATTGGTTATCATAGTTGTGCTAGGAAAAGACACATAGTTGGTACATAATATGGTTGATTGGAAATAATAATTAGATAAAGTTAAGAATAATGCTTTGCCTAATTTTACTACTATTTCTAATTCAAATACTACTTTATAGGATCCACCTTTAACTTTTGTAGGTTTATAGATGTAACATTGCATGATTTTATTCAGGATATCATGACTCTATTATGTACCAGATCCAAATGTAGTAAAATCACATGTTGTGAAACACTTTTATAGGGGTGTAAACCCAACACCATGATGAGAAAATTGCACATCTACATGTAGACATCATTAAAAATCTAGCTACTACTCAAAATATTTTATTTACTATAATATATAATTACATTCACTAATTGATGTAAGCTCAATATCCTTTACAAAAACTACTATGTAGTACAAAAGAGTTTTTGCTCACTTGGTAGTCTTACAAGACTGATTTAACCAGTTAGGATAGTTCTTTAGAGCCCTTAGTAGACATTGCTCCATTCATTCCCCTTATTCAGCTTTATCAAAAGATTAAATAATAGAAGGTTGCCACTATAGATACTTTATAGTGATCCCCATCGACATCATAATTACCTTCTAGTTATGCAGTATCACCATTTCCTCCACCATCTAATTAGTTTAACATAGGTGGGACAATTTTGAAATTTTACTGTTTTGTTTTTCTATAGGTTGGTTCATATTACATCATAGTACTAAGTTGGTTAAATACCTAAAAGAGTGGCCTTCCTAGTTTATATTATATATTATAGACATGAAAGGGTGATAAGATAGCTTACTATTTTATTGAAAATCAGCTAGCTAAGTAGTACATAACAAGGTGAAAACTAGTCCTTGACACCTTGAACTATTTTCAATTTTTATCAGTATAGCCTATATTTTGTGTATCAATGCCTCTCTTGCATTTTATCAATATGAAAAAATAGTTTAAGTCTAGGAAACTATTAATAGGAGAATGTGATACCTAAAATGCTTCATCAAATATAGATGTCATGTGGATAGAATTATAATTTCTTTTTATTGCATAATTATTTTACATTATTTCATGGTTACTCTATTTTGGTATTGTTAGCATTAAGAGGAAACTAAATATGGTTTGGCACATATATGTGATAAAAATGGATTTAAAGGTTATGAATGATAACAACTTGTAGGATATAAATTCCTTCAGTTTGTAGTATAAGGGGTTCATCACATTGAAATAGAATGGGTTCAATTTATGCATAGTTGATAGTATATTGTTGTGTATTTTGACATCAAGGAGAAGGATTTTAATAGAGTTCTTCACTCAAATTATATGCATCTATATGTATGATCATTTTTTTATTTTTTATGAAGTATGAAGTAAACTTAATCAAATATTGAATATGATTTCATTGTGTACTATTCTACAAGCTATAGAATTATATGTACAAGAATGCATGTTATGTTTAATTAATTCATTATAAAATCTATTAGTGTTTGACTAGATTTATTTGATACAAAAGTGTATCCATAGAATTTAAATATATTTAATCTCAATATAGATGTGTAAAACCCCTATCTCTCTATAAGTTTTGGTAAGTTATTAATTAGATTGTAAGGTTATCCCTATAACTCTCGTGTTCTAGTGAAACCCATAAAACATTACTAACATATTTTGATGTTATTAGTTTGGATCTTAATATTATTTTAGAATTTCAAATGATTCCTCACTTTTAGACATTCAACCTTAGGTTAGCATTTATTATAAAAACCCCTACCCTCCCCTCCTTTGTGGTACCTCCTCCTTTTCTATATCTAATGAGTGGACTATGTTTAAGAAAAATAAATATTTTAAATAAGGCTTCCTACAATATGGTGCTAAGGTTTCATAGTAAGAGGGATGGGTTTTAATGTATGGATATCTTAAATGATTCAGGAAAGTGATATATAATTTGGTACAGTGGTTTTATAAATTATTAATCTTTGGCTATAAACTATACTTATTTGTGGCATTTTGGTCTCTATTTCAAATTACCTAGTTCTTTCTAAAAAATACTATCTAGTTTGGTGGCTATAGAAGTGGTTATGATTTACCCATTGAAGAAAGTATTTTATCTAGGTGATTTATGGGAGAGTTTCAATCACTCTCCTTTATAAAGTTAGACATATTTTACCTTTGAAATATGTTCTTATGATAATTTCCTAAATTTTAGGTTTTAATTTTTAATATTTTAAGAATCTTTCATTTTTTTAGGGTTGTTTCCCTTGAGGTAACTTTGGTACCTTTATAATTTATCATTTGGTAGCCTAGATCTTATTTAAATAACTCTTTTATATTAATTAAAAGGATGAGGGACCGCAAAACCCTTTTTTAATAATTAAAAAAATAATTTTTCATTAACATAATAAAAAATAAAAAATCCACTCTTAGTATCTATTAAAAAAACCATTAAAAAATTCAACAAAACACACACTTATTTGAGATATACTAGTACATATTTTGATCCAAAATTATTCCAATTTTATTGATGGGAAGTGATATGGTTAAAAATATACAATACAAACAATATGGGAGTATAATATTATAATAAAATCAAGATAATACATGCTTTTATAAAAAGGAAGGGTTTTATTCATCAAAAATCATACAAGTCTTCTTAAAATTAATTGAATTTACCTCCCCATGCAAAAACATGTATGAGCCACTAATATATTATTTAGAGGATAATTAAAATAAAAACAATGTAAAAGGGATCCAATGTAAAACTTAATCTACTAAGGACTAGAAAATAATCAAGGATGCATAACATAAGTTACTCAAAAATATTTTAAAATCTTCATTTATGATGCTCATAAATTTGTATGGGTACAAGATGAGCAAAAAATTTATCATGATGAACACACAAATGTAGAAAGGGTATGTAGCCTTATAATTATAGAGAGACAAATTCTCTTTCATATGGATTATTTAGATAGACCAAGTTAACTAGAATTCAAAATTTTTCAATAACTCTTTATAATTTTATAGAATGTAAAACAAACATTTCAAAATAAAAGGTGAGGAAGGTCATTAGGTAAAAGATAAAATTTCATAATATATTCCAAACTACTACCTCAAAACAAAAACATCCTCGAAGGACATTTCACTAATAAAAGCCATGGAAAAAATGCTAAAATCTATAAATATTCATAATGAGTCATAGACAAGGATGGTCAATACAAAAGGTAACACGAGTGGAGAGGAATAATTTGTTTCAACAAGGAAAACTAGTTATGAAAGGATAATTGTGATCCTAATAAGGGCATAACATGACATAAGAAGAATAAGAAAAAATCAACCTAGATTAATTAAAAATGGCAATGTTACTCTCAATGTGAAAAAATAATTATTTTCAAGCTTAAATTAAATGGTTTAGCCTAAACCAACACAACTCTCAATCTATTGGAAAATAAATCAGACACTCTTTGGACCACCATTCAAGACATGATGCACAAAAATCTATAATTTAAGTATTAGTATAAAGATAAAATAGGAAATAAAAAAGATTTTAAATAGTTTCTCACCATTAATTTCCACTCTAATGTATCAAATGTCAACATCTAAGGTGATAATTTATAATAAATTCCTCCCTCATATTTCATTAGGGTCACAAACTGAAAATTAATTGAATTTATTAGAACTTAAAATGTCTAATTTGATCCCAAGTTTAGTGATGAAATATAAAGTCTAGTTAAAACAAGCTTTAATGTCTAAAATAACTAAGCCACAACTATCACGATCTAACTCACAAGACTCAAAATCAAAACATGATTTATAAGGTAGTGGGATGGTCACCACAACCTAGCATGTGAAAACTCAATAACGATATAAATGATCTCTTGAACCATTGATAAGATTGGATTTATAATGTAAGGACAATCAAAAAATTCAAAAAACCACAATGGTCCACATTAAATATAATAAAGGAAATGAGAATCTAGAAAAAAAATCCATTCAAAAACATGTAGCCTTCAAAACTATATCTAGCTTATCATATAAATAGCCCTTGAATACAAAATAAATAATATGTGTTTGATTTACATTAATCAATACCTAATCAAACATAGGATCTAACCACCATTATTTAAATAAATACCTAGGTTATAGTCCTCTCCATAGTGATTTCAAGAGATTCAACAATAAAAAACTCCATTAGTATGATCTCATTTCATTTTATAATAAACTTTGCCCCTATGTGACCTATCAGTTTTGCATGTGAAAACTTATTTTTATCTACTATCTTAATTTTTTATCTACATGTAGTGAACCCATGTCCACTATGAATGAGGTGTTTGAGTGTCACCACAATATATTTACTCTATATTATAAGCTTGTGGTCATGTGGTTGTTTAATATCTCTATGACACACAAGTGCACAATGTCATGAAAAATCATGAATTAAGTAGGGCTTATGAATCCTCATATATTTTTATGTTGCTATCTATACCCTTAAGTTAAATTATATAGAACCCCTAATTTTTTCCACATAACTCCTAATAGCCTCTCATATAGTATAATAATCACTTGCTTCATGGTTTTAATAATCTACATCCCTATGTCTATAGGTATATGTGTCCCTCATGGTGGTGTATGAAAAACTCATCTCCCATACAACTAATGTATTATCTAAGATTCATGAAAAAAAATCACAATTTTTTTTATATTAAAGTATAATAAATGAATCAACCAAAAAAACCTAGATCTCCTAGTGTTTAAATTTTTCTTTGATACCAATTTTCATGCCCTAAAAAATTGGCATGAATAAAACCCATCAAATAAAATAAAATTAAAACTAATAATATATAATGCACATTATAAACATAAAAAATAATATAAATATCCAAAAAAATGGAAATTTATATTAAAATAATCAAACCAAATGTAAAACCTTAAATAGACACAAGTTTTGATAAATAGGTAGCCATAGGGGACTTTCAAGACAACCCTTGTTGTTCTAACTAGCCACCTACCCTGTTACAACCTCAAACTATGTAGTCTTGGTAGGCCATGTGATCCCAAGTAATTAATTGAATACATAAATAACTTGGAATGGATTTATAAAATAAATATTATCAGTCATTTTAAACTATCTCACCAAGGTTATGGAAAATTAGATAGTTTCAGCCAATAAGGAGGCCCAATTTTATTGTACATAAAAAATCATAGTTTAATTTCAAGTTGAGATGATTTAGAGGGAGGTGATTATAAAAATGATAAAAGATAATTAATATGACCTCAAAAAGAGTATAAAATATATTTTATTATTTCCTCAATCATGGAAGACCACATCTCAACTGTTAGATTCTCTTAATATGATGTGTCAACTCTGGAAAGCATGTAAAAATGCTATAAATTCTTATGGAAGCCTAAAAAGCATAGTAACTCCCTTAAGAGGTTAAAAAAATAAAATTTATAAAATTTAAAAAAGGTTTCAAGGTTTAATTTTCCTTATTAAAATACATCTTCCTTCCTTACCCATGTATTACCACCATTAATGGGGTCTTGAACCTTTTTAGTCTTAATGTGTTTTAACCTATTTTTATGATCTAACTCCATGCAAGTTATTGGGAAGGTTTGGTAATTTATGAGATTATTACATTACCTCTAGGAGGTCTTAGGTTCTCATGGTGTTTTTAATAGTTATATGGAGTTTCAACCTCCTTGTATACACTCAAATTTATTCATTAAGTGTTTGATAAAGTTAATCTTAACATCCTTCCCTTGCTTGGTCTATTCCTCATTTTGTTAAATTTCATTATCTATGTAATTACTATATTAAAATTAATGGAACAATTATTTATACATTCATATTCAACTTACATATTATTTTCATCCAGGTCCCAGGAATATTAGTCCTTGTGAGAGAAGAGCATGCAAGGTCAAACAGGGATGCATCCAACCCTTTCCACTAGTGCGGCCTTATCCCCCACTCTCTAATGGTAGTTTTCAAAATTTGAGACATTTTATATTTACACCCCATTATTTTATCAATAGTAGTTAATTTAAATGTTTAAAATATTAATCTATATAAAAACATTAAGCTAAATCAACACATGCTTTAAAATCACTTGGAAAACTCTACTGCATGTTAAGTAAAAGAGCACTAGCCTATCCAATTCTATTTTTGAGTTATTATAATAGTCATAGGCCAAGTTTGAATATATTTTATTATAGGTCAAAAGGAATTCATTGTCAATCATTCAATTTAATTTAATATCTACATTCATATAGTTAAAGATTAATATTCACACACACCCTAAGAAGGATAACTACATTAACCTGAGGCCCTTTTGGGTTATGTAGACAACTACATGTGGTTTTATAAAGATAGTTTAGATATTCCCCTTGCCTGATTCCACACTTTTTAATTGATAATATTTTTGGTTTATATTTAGGAACTAGAATTTATTATTTTATTTTATTATTTTCATTAAATAAACATATACAAACAAACAAAAATGCATTTCTATCAATCACACATACTCAAACAAAATAAATCAATTCCATAGTTAACTAGGACATGACCATAGTCAATAGACAAGCCCATAGTTCACCCTTGTACACCTTAGTACGGCCCCATCCTAGAACATCACTGAATATTGGTTTTAGTTGTGACATAAATCATAGATCCTACTAGTCATTTTTACATCAGAGATCTACTTGAGAAATCAACATACATCATATTCAATCCAAATTCTCACATTTAATTAATTATTATTATTATTTATAGTTCATTTAAAATTATTAAAATTATTGTATTTCACACACACACACACACACACACACACACACACACACACACACACACACACACACACACACACACACACACACACACACACACACACACACACACACATACATACATAAATATTATCTCCACTCAGTTTCACTACATTGGGGTAGGAAAAATAAAATTAAATATTTTGGTTCCACTTGGTCAAACTACACTGGGTATAAAAAACTAAAGTATCTTTTGACCCCACTTGAATTTGTAACTAGTAATATGATAGTTTTGATAAACACCTCATTTTTAGGTGATGGATGTACCTATTCCTACATATCACTCATATAAAAATAACAAGTAATGCACACCTTGTGTAATTATAAGTAAAAATTTAAATATATAACATTGTGAAAGGTCATATACAACATAGGAAAGTATAAAATAATGTGATCATGTATGCTCAATATGTAATATATAAACTAATAATAATGTACTAATATAGAATCATGAAATATAATGTTATTATCAAAGTATAATAGAGGGTCAAATTTTATGCCTTGATAACATCTTGAAAAGAGTGACATTAGGGAAATATGTTGTCATGAGATCTTAATATGAATATATAACCCAAATGTAGGAGTAATATGAGAAGGGAAGTACAAGTGATATGACCTAATAGTATATGGTGAAGAGGGAAAAATTATCTACCCCAATGTAGATAATATATGAAAATGAATTTATCAAATTAAGTAACCACAACATGAATAGATTTTTGAAGTACATGTGCCATGAGAGCCCATCCTAATAATAAAAATTAAGATCAATAGACACATTAGTGTAATAATATTTATGTAAGTAGGATAAGATAAATTATTCTCAAAACAAATATGTGGGAATTATGCCCCAAATTTCCATAAGTGTGTGGTTATATTAGAATAATGTGCCCCTAATATGGATAATAAGTTGTCTAAGACATGGAGGGTATAAAATTGTTTTAATAATGAGACTTCCTTAATAACATAAGATATATTATACAAAAATCATGAGGATTATGTGGTTATGATTACCCCAATGTCTATGGATAGATATTCATGTATAGGAATTTGCGGGTATTATTCCCCCTATGGAAATTTATACATAGAATCGGTGCAACTCATATGGGTATGAATTCCCCAATGATAATGTATAAATAAAAAATGTTTAAGAATGTATGGGTATGATGCCCCAATGGTAATTTATAAATAGTATATATTAGGAATATGTGGTTACTATAATAAATTAACCACCCCTAAAATATATCTTATTCAATAAATTAAACATAAATGTCATTTTATATTATTTTATTGTGCATTTAATGTCAATTTTTTATAATTTTTTTCTAAAAATATTTATGTTGACCACATCCTAACTTAAGCATCAAATATAAAGTTTTAAGTCTCACTAATAAGTCATCCATTAAAAAATAACCCTTACCCCCTTTCAAATAATGTAAATTAAAAAATAAGCAAAAAATCACTAAAATTCACAAAAAGAAAAAAAAAAAGGATTAAAAAACCTTAGCTATAGTATATGTGCAGAAAAATGATAAATTAGATGCATATTTTTAGTACAAACCCATGTATTTTGTGTCATTTATTTTTAGTTTTCATTTTTAATAAAACTTTTGATTTTAAAAATTCTATAATTTTTTTATGTTGATTGGTTTAATTTACATTCTTCCATTGATGGCCTATTCAAGGAATCTATTTCCATTATATCCATATTAGATACACTTATAAAATTACTAGATTCAAAACAAATTTTCAATAAAAAAAACCTATCCAAATTATGTATGTAATGAAAAATATAGGTATGTTGTAACATTTTTTTTTAAATTTTGATTTTTTATTTAAAAATTGATATTGAAAATACGAACAATCATTTTTAATTTTTTATTGGTTTAATGTAGATTTTCGCATGATAGATTTATGATTCCATAATATGAATCATCATATGCAAGTAATAACCTTATTTTTCCATCATTTACCCTTCTTTAAAGTGGATTTAAATGTCAATATTGTGACTCATAGTTATTTTAAAGTATAAAATAATATATTTAGCATATCTAATATTTGGAAGTCACTACTACTCACTTTGTCAACTAAGTTCTAACATATATGTCGAAAAAGATGTTAGTTTTTCATATACAAGTCAAGATGAGGTACTAAACCCAAATAAATATGTTTTGAACATCCAAGATATCAGCTAAGAAATAGTTTTGAAGGCTTAATATCTATAGAGAACCACATGGAAAATTTCCTTAGTTTTTTGGCTTAGCTTTGGAGATTATTAGCCTGGCTCTAAAAGTCACTAATTTATATCAAGAGGTCACTTGTCTAGCTCCATAAGTTGCTAGCTTGGCTCCAAGGGTTTTCAAAAGGACAATACATCTACTATGAATATATGAAGACCAATTCTAGAATGTCTTGAGCTATTTATGGAAAGCCTTGTTATATGCTAAAAATATAACTTTATAAAAATAGATTTTTTCATTTATAGTCAAGGTATTCATATTCCACGTAAAAAATGGTTGGGAATACTTTGAGACTTTGTTGTTACAATATGAATAATAAATTATAAGTATCATAATGATGTACCTAACTCATAATATAAAAATAAAAGATTTTGTAAGATCCAAGATCTAATGCTTTCCACCTTTTGTCCTAGAAAAGTGGGAAGAATGTTAGATTACAATAATAGTATTTTGGTTAAAGTAATATGTTTAAGTCCTATTTTGGAATTTTTTGTAAAACATTATACTATAAATATAATGTTCTTGTTATAAGTATAATTTAATAAAGATTGATTTTGAGATAATTTTTGTAGTAGAAAAATATCATTGTATTCAGATTTATGTAACTTGCTTTGATATCAATGATAATTTATAGTTAAATATTTTCAGAGTTTCATAACTATATTCCACCCCATTCCAAGGAACAAGGCCCACTAATTTTAAGTAAGATGTATTTATTTTATATTTATAGATTAATTATATTTTTCAAGTGTCTTTCCATTTTGATACATTTAAAATCTTATTCAAAAAATTATTGCCACTAACTTACAGGTATATGTGTATTTTCAATTGTCGTTATTTTCAAAACTTCCATTCAGATTTCATTATAAGTTTCCACATTTTTATTTCAAAATTTTGTTTCATTTATTTAACATTTTAATTCTAGTAATTTCCATTTCAAGCAAGAGTGATTCTTATTTTACGTACTTAGATTAAAAAGTGCAATTTCAAGTCCAAGTAATTTTTGATTCTGCAAAGTTTGATTTAATTTAGAGAAAATTATATTAAGGTTTAAATTAATATTAGTAGTTTAATTCCAAGGATTTAAGTTAATTTATTTAAGAAACTTATTTCCATAATAAAATACTATTATCCAGACCTTTTCATACCCTCATGTATATAGCCTTTAGACACTACCGATATTGATATGACATCAACTGAACTTAGTTGATTAAATGAAGAGGATAAAACTACCCTCATAATTTTTGGCATGATTACCTAAGACATTTTATAAGTGTCATTAGGTTATAATATAGCCAAAGTTGATTGTTGATAGTTTTTATTTAATAAAAAATAGGAATTTAGATGTATGAATAAACATAGAGATTCAAAATAAATATTAATTCCTAAACCCCACCGATAAAAAATCACAAGAAACAAAAAATTAAAATATGGAAGTGGGAAAAAAGTCCTTAATGAATGAATTATACACCCTTTATAAATAAAAAAAACTATTGAAGAATAATTAAAATTGTCATCATCTAAACCTTGGGATTGTTCCCTAGAAGTAGATGCATATTTTAAGAAAAAAAATCCAAGATAAAAGAAATTGTAAATAAAAGTTTTGAATCCTAATAAAGTAGTCAACCAAACTCTTTAGATGATTATAGACCACCTAAGAAAACAATTTATACTGTATATTGGGAATAAATGGGAGAGAACATTGGTAACATCTTGAATCCACAAGGTAGGGATGCAAAAGATAGAGCACCTCCTCTAGGGAGAATTTTTACCTATCCTATTATGTTAGACCCAAATTAAAATGTGCCTATGAAAAATATATCCCTATACATATTACCTACTTTTATGCTTATGTTAATAGAATGCCTTGACCAATTATTATTTGAATTTAATGTATTATCCCAAACATATTACTACATGATTGATAATCATAAAATAAAATGGTTTCCATCCACCCTTTAGGATTCGGTCATGACATGGTTTATGGGATTACAACAAAAATACATCAGTACATGGGATGAAAAGGAAATGAAATTCCTAGATAAATATCAAGATTAATTTAGGGTAAGAGATAGGAGAAAATAAAACTTCTAAAAGAGGAAAAAGAATATGAAAACATGGAGGATTATGTTGATTGATTTATATTCATTCATAGAAATTATTGATAGGGGTTTGATGAAGAACTATGTAAATAAATACTTTTGAAAGTATTGGATTATGATTATTGAGAATATATAAACCTTATGGATAAATGGGATTTGCGAAAACTTAGTCTCAATGATATTGTTAAACTCTGTAGAAACTAATCATGAATGAGGGTTAGGGATATACAAATAAAATCAAGAAAATGGATTATTGAGGTAAGTAAACTCATGGCATAGTTTGAAAAACTCAAAATATAAATATTGGTACAAATAAATACCATACTATATTGACTACAAGTAAGAGATAAAGTTTCTACTGAACCTCTAGTCATATACTACCCAATATGTAGAGATAAACATGCCCTTTATGACTATCCTATTAACAAAACAAAGATGTGTGGTATTTGTGATAAGAATCATGATACCAAAAATTATAATATATTGCATATCCTCAAGAATCATATTAATAAAAATAATTAATAATAGGGGGATCTCAATTATATCTCATAGAGAAAAGGGAACAAATTTTCCTATAGTCAATTTCTTTAATCACTTTTTTCCAAGGGCTCTTACCAATCCATAGGCTATGCCATGTGTTATTATAACACCTTAGAAATAATGGGGAAAGAATTATCAACTTTACCAAGAGTGGATACCTCAACAACCATGGACACCTTAACATAAACAATAGCCATGGATGCCTCAATAAAATATTTAACTATGGATACATCAACCAACATTCAATCAGTAAAGATGATTCCCAACTCAACAAAAAGATTTTTTTTCAAGGTCCTTCCAACATGCCCAAACAAAATCAAAATGAATAGGTAAGTCAACCACACTTATCTATCCATCCTATAACTAACCCAAACAATAATAGTTGGGGAGATCATAATTATAATGTTATATCCTGACCTAATCATAATAAATTGTATTAATATTCAAATAGTGAATCAAATAATGATTTGTTTTTATCTAATTTATGCTAGTATATTCTGATTTATGTTTCTTAGAGATGATAGTTATTTTTATTTTATTGATTCATTATGATTATATGGCATCATGCATACATATACATATATAGATAAATATATAGACACACACACACACACACACACACACACACACACACACACACACACACACACACACACACACACACACACACCACACACACACACACACACACACACACACACACACACACACACACACACACACACACACACACACACACACACACCTCTCTCTCTCTCTCTCTCTCTCTCTCTCTCTCTCTCTCTCTCTCTCTCTCTCTCTCTCTCTCTCTCTCTCTCTCTCTCTCTCTCTCTCTCTCTCTCTTCTCTCTCTCTCTCTCTCTCTCTCTCTGTGTGTGTGTGTGTGTGTGTGTGTGTGTGTGTGTGTGTGTGTGTGTGTGTGTGTGTGTGCACATCTATGTTTTTGTTTGTGCATGTATGTGTGTGTGAATTTATGTGTGCATTCTTATATGTACAATACAAGGTTAGTTTCATTTACAAATGTTTATTTTTAATAATTTACATAATGTTGTACATTTTGAGTGTTTATTTTATTTGATTTTTAAGCCTGAACTAACTATCATCTTTGAATGATGTGGATATAGGGAAATATCTACCCTATATGAGAATTTATAGTGATAACATAATTGGATAGGTGTAAATATATGCCCATAATTGAGAGTAGGCATAAATTTCAATAAAATATAACACAGACACTCACACATGGTTTACTTGCTTAGATTTGGTAGAAAGTATGTGATATTGATTTCTGGTTGTGTGTGTTTCTTCCCTTAAGTTATTAACTAATTTAATTTGTGTTTGTTTGATTTGAAAAATTCATAAATTATTGATTATTGATATCTTAAAAATGATTTTGGACTGATGTTGTTAGTATTTATGATTGTGGTGTAATTGGTTGCTAGGTTGTAGTAATGGTCTTCATGATTGATTTGTATGTAAATTTTTATTTATGATTAAAATGAAGCATGAATAGGATATTGGGTTATTGTTTCTTTATTTTTTGCATTAAATAAATTAATTCTAACTCAGGCCTAGACCTTCCTATGTAAGTAATAATACCACTTTTTATGGCATATGGAAAATATACTCTCTGTGGTGGATTTTGTTCATTAAAGTTGGCTTAAAAAACTCACCATGCAAACTTAATATTTTGGAATTTTGTTTTTATAATATAAATTTACTCTTTTTATGAGTTAAAAATAATTGAAAAAAACAATTAGGTTTTTTGGGTGCATTTTGCATTTTGGAGGTTGAAGTGGTAGTAATGGCCATGATTTGGAAACTTACGGTACCTCCATGCTTATATTTTTGGAAAACTTTAAGGGCTTAATGGATATTTAGATAGGAAAAAATAAGAAAGGAAAAAGATAAATAAGGAAATTTGAGAAATTAAGAATAAACATAGGAATAAGGACACAAAAGGTAGAAATAAAAGAGGAAAAAGTGTGGTGGTTTCAGCTCCAAGTGGACATTTGGTTATTACAAGAACTAAGAAAGTTATTTATTCTCCATTATTTCCCTTTTTAAGTCAAATCTAGTAATGATTGCATAGTGATTAGGAAGGGAAATATTGTGTATTTCATTAAAATTTGTAAATAATTAGTATTGAATATTTTTGTTTATAATGATGGAAAATTTGACTTGCAATATAAACATACCTATAATTTTGTTACCTAGATGAAACCCTATGTATCCATAACACCATTAGTGGTTAAAATTGCTATTTTTATCATAGCTAGGATAAAAGGTAAATAATGTTTTATAAGAGCAAGCCATTTTCTTGGCTTATCACATTTAAAAAAGAATGGAAACTATTAAAAAAAAATATGTTAATTTTTAGAGCTTTAGCTCATTGAAAATAAAATAATAAATGATTTTAGGGTATATTATCATTATATAAAACTCAAAAAATTGTTTGAACACATTTTATATTTGGCTCATGCATTTATAGACTCATAGGTGGGAATATTTCACCACCCATGAGTATATAAGGATAATGGGTAAGATTAATCCCTTCATTACTTTCTTTTCTAGCTGAAAACTAGTTTTAATTATGGGAAAAAGTAGTCTAGAATTCATAGTTGGTTGTAGTATTTCATTTGTATCACATGATATGCTTATTCGGTTGTAGTTATCATTTGAGTGATTATTGAAAACATTTTTGGCTATAGTTTGACCTTTTCATGTTTTAAAAATATCTTAGATGCATTGTTGGATGAAAATGAGCATTTAAATGACTTGAAAAGGATCTTTGACTTCATATTGGGCATATCCTAACATTATCTTGAATACATAATGGTTGTAGCTTAACCTTTTTGGTTTGAAAGATGATTTTAAAATGTGTATTAATTACAACTTAAATTTTTTTATGGTATTATAAATATCTAAAAAGTATAGTTGGCTATAGCATATCATTTAGAGTGATCCTTGTATGTATAGTTGTATATAACATGACCTTTGGAGTGATATTTGTATACATATTTGGATGTAGAATATCATTTAGATGATTTTTGAATCCCTAGTTGGTTTTAACACATCTTTTTTATGATTTAAGAATGAATTTCAAGCACCTAGTTGGTTATATTAAACTCTTTATAGCCTTCTAATTGTAATATATAGACTTTATATTTATACTAAGTTGGAGAAAACTTTCCATGTAATTAGAGTTCAAATTATAGCTAAAAATGAAATTTTATCATATGGGTCAAAGCATAATCATTTGTCCCACCTTTTGGAATAAAGAGGCCACATACACTTTCATCTTCTCCTCAAAATTTCTTGAGTTTTGATCATTTAAATCAATAAAAAAATATGGTTTAGACTATATATACAAACATTTAGTGCATATACATTTTTCAAATTTTTCTAAAATTCATTAAGAATTTTTTAGGATTTATTTTTTAATTTATTTTCTACTATTGTTCTGGCCAGCTAGTGGGACATAGTATTTTACTTTGACCCATATAGTATGACATGATATATAGTGTGTGGTATGTTTTTACATATAATAAAACAATAATATATATTTAAAACGCTCCATTTTGTAACTTATTATATGGATTTAATGATGATAAGTATGTGAGATTGACTATTGAAAAATTGGTTGAGTCATGTTATTGTAGTCAAATAGGTTTACAAGTTGGTGAACTATTAGATCATGATAGTTTCTAATTTTTATTTTATATTTGCTTCAACTAGTATTATATTTGAAATATTAATTATAAAACATTTAAACATGTAATTAAAAACTTGTAGGTGGGCATTTTTACCACCTAAAAGATTGTAATTACAAGGAAAGAATCAAAAATGAATATAACACTATTTTATAAATTTAAATAGGTTAATAAGTTGAGTTGTTTTACCATTTTTTTTAATTATTACTTGACTACAAATTTATGGTTTTCAAGTATTTGACTTTATAACTATATTGAGTTGAACCCTTGAGTAATAAGGGAAAAATTGGGAATAAACTCATGCATACCCGTAATTATACAACTTTAATTTGTAAGAGGATGGATTGGTAATATCATATTGGTTAGGTTCTAGTTTGTAATTTATATCTTATTAATGCATATTGGTCAACTAGTTCCTTAGAAATATTATTAAAGTGGAATTAAGAAACATACCATAATTAAGGTATGGATATTGTAAAACATTAATTTTTATACATTATACTATTATTATGTTGATTATTATGCTAAGGATGAATTTATGACTTATAAGGGTTGATTTAAGTGATTATATACTTTTGTGTATTTTTTTCTTAGCTTTCCTAAATGATGTTGAATGATCTATTTAGTTGGGTATAATTGGATTGTTTGTATGAGATGGAATGATATCTACATATTATTTTATTCATTAAATTATGATATTCCATCCATTCAATGAATTTGTATTGACAAGTAGGAAGCTTGTTCTAATATGTTCATCATTCTTAAATTAGATGATTGATTAAGTTTAGTATGATTCGATAGAGAGTATTGCTTATGTGGAGTAGACTTAGATTGTTATAATGTAATTTTACTATAAAATTATTTTACCAAAGTAATGTTGTATACATTATATATCCATTGTACATTCTTATTTGTATGTTTATGTGGATGTTTCATACAATAATTATTGTGTGCATTACTTATTTTCCCATATTGGTCATGAATGTTAACTTTGTATTCATATTTTCCCTTCAAAAGGAAAAGGTCAATCCTAGTGGGGAGGTGTGGAGGGGGGGGGGTGCATAGTCAATCTATGGTTAGAGTAAAAGCATTTAGATAATGCTCTCCCTTTCTCTAGTTAGAAATTGAAGCAAACTCATGGATGCCATACTATTCTTTCAGATGAATCTAATTTATGTAAAGATGTATTCAGTTGTATTTATTGATTAATTTAATATTAGTGAATTTTGTATCTATGGGAATATCATTTTAAATATATTCTTGTAGGTAATACTCTAAGCTGGATTGTATTAATTAAGGTTGCAATAGTATCATATACTATTATATTCATTTGATACATTGTTATGTCGATATAATAATGTTTAAATCATGGTTTTCAATTAATTTAATATTTTATTTTCTTAAACACAACAATATAAAGTTATTAAAACCAAACCATATTTTTAATAAACACTTTTATGAGGAAAACCTGCACTATGAATAATGAAATTTGATACTTAAAACAAGAAAAAAATTATAAGTGATTTTTTCATATGAGTAATTGGGTTCTTTCATATAACGAATAATAAGAAGGAACCATAGGAATAAGTTATATAGAATATAATAATGTACAATTAAATTTAGGAATTTTTTTTTCCAATCCTTCCCCACCAATCATTACAAAAATACATAATGAAAAGGAAGGACAAGTTATTCCTAATAATAAAGTAGAGATGAATGAAATAACTCAAGATAACATTCCTTCTATTTTACCATCACCACTACCATTTATACAAATAATAAAAGATAAATCACCTAAATTTTAGTTTAAATTAGTTTAATAACTAACATGGTTGAACATTTAGTCCCTCTACTATAATCCATAAGACATATTCCTAAAATTGAAAAAATAATTAAGGAACTATGGGTCAAAAATCTAGGGAGAAAAATACATTATCCTAAGAACATATAATCCAATGGTAATATAACTAAACATATATTAGGTAACCTTATCTTACCAAAATGTGGGGATATTGGGAGTCCTATTATCATAGTGTTAATTAGAAAACAAAAATACCTAATTTATTTATTGATCTATGTGTTTACATCAATGTGATGACCTCTAATACATTGAAAGCACTATCTCTATCTAGGGTAAAACCAACATCCAAAGTATTAAATTTGGTTTATCAATCAATCAAAAAATAATAATGGGTCATAGAAGATAGATTCATGAGATTACCCTATGGAATTTATGATACTCTAACCAAAAACTAAGAAACTAGGATATCCATTGATTCTGGGAAGACCGTGGCTTGCCATAATAGCTGATCTTATATATTTTAGGTCAGGAGACATGAATATATTAAATGGATTATAATATAAACTATCTTAAAGTAAGAATTAGATTAATAATTTGATAAGGTGAGCAGTCTCTCTTTGGAGGACACTAGTCTAACTTTGAAGGTCACTAGTTTGGTTTTAAAGGCCACCAATCTAGTTGTAGAGGATAATAGACTAGTTTTAGAGATATAAAACCATATATATATATATATATATATATATATATATATATATATATATATATATATATATATGGTTTTATATCTATATATATATATATATATATATATATATATATATGAAAACACAAGAAAATCATTTATTCAACATAGTATACTCATCTAGGAATAAACAAAGCATAGACCTTTTCTTATAAATTTCAAAGTGACACCTTGTACGAATCATTTCTAAAGGAAAAAATTATTTAAGGAGATTAAAAATTTACATATTTTTTATCCTCATCCTTTCCCATTAAAATATTTGAGTAGTGAATCTAGGTAAGTTAATTCAGTCCATTTATACACAAAATAGATTACAATACAACTTGGAAAATTATTGAATATCAATAGTTAGTTGACTAATGATCAAGAAACAAACATATTTGATATACTAAAAAAACATACAAAGCCTTTTATTGGGAGTATAATTATATGAAAGGGATTCATCTTGATCTCTACACTCACCATATTTTTATAGATAATTTAAAACTAGTCAGATAATCTCAAATAAGTATTAATTATGCATTAAGATACATGGTCAAAACTGAAATTGAAAATTTACTACAAGTTGCATTTATATACCCAATTTTAGATATTTAATGGGTATCTCCATTAATAATATTACATAAAAATAATGAAAAATGGAGGATCTCTATATATTATAGGGAGCTTAACAAAGTGACAATGAAAGCATCTTTTCCCTTGCCCTTCATTGACCAAATCTTAGACAAGTTAGGTGAGAATAAATGATTTTAATTCCTGTATGGATCTAGTGGGAATAATAAAACAAGATTAGAATTTTAATATAAAGACAAAACCACCTTAAAATTTTCTTGGGGAGCATTTTCATACAATGTTTTTCCTTTTAGGTTGTGTAATTTGCCAACTACCTTCTAAAGAGTAGTTTTTGTTATTTTTGTAGATATAACTAATGATTGTTTATAAGTACATATGGATGAATCTACTTTGCATGGTAAATATTTTGATGAAGATTTAAAAATATGTAAAAAAGGGTTTACTAGGCATGAACAACATCAACTGTATTTGAGCCATGAAAAATGTTTAATGATGGTAGATCAAGGTATTATCCTGGGCCATCATATTTAATCTTATGGGAGATAAGTAAATCCTAAATTTTTTGAAGTCATCTTATAGTTACCTCAACCTAATAACAAAATTGGTATTAAAATATTCTTAGGACATGCAAGGTATTATATAAATTTCATTGAAAACTTTAAAAAAATTATAACACCCATGTTATTTTTGCTCAATCAGGATAGTGAATTTGTATGGTCTTAAAAATGTTAATAATAGTTTGAAATTATAAAATAAAAATTAATGTCTATTCCAATACGTATGGGACCTAACTGGATATAACCTTTCCACATTCATACATATGTTTCTAATACTACAATGGGAGTAGTTCTTGGATAGAAAGATGAGCGAGGTAATATGCATGATATATATTACATCAACAAAAAATTAACTCCTATTAAAATCTATAAAACTAATACAAAATAATTCTTTGTTGTCATTTATGATATAAACAAGTTTCACCACCATATTACTTAATACAAAGTAATATAGAGGTATACATATTATTCAACTATAAAATACTTAATGAATGAACCAATAGTATGTGGGAGAATAATTATATGATTACTAATTTTATAGTAATTTAACATAAAAATCATTGATAAACTAGGAAAATCTAACTAGTTGTTGACTATATATAAAGATAGAATGTTTTATGATAAGATGAACCAATAAAATATAATGTTATATATGATAAATCATTCACATTTTTGACACACTCACTTTGGTTTAATGATATGGATAATTTTATAGCTACAAATAATTTTTCTTGTGATTTTACTCATAAAAAAGGTATTTTTTTATTAAAAGATAGTAATAAATATAAATGGATTAATGGAATATTATTAAAAAATGGACCTAATTTTGATCTCATAGGTGTATCTATAAATATGATATTATGACATATGGAGAGGTTTTCATGATGAACTAGGATGTCACATTCAGCTAAAGAGACCATTCACAAATACTTAGGGGATAAATACTATTGGTCTTCAATTCACAAGGATGGGAAGAAATATATTTGGTAGTGTGATCCACATTAGAGGATGCATAAATTGACATTTTTAAATTAAAATCCCTTCCATCCTTGAGTGGTCTTAGGTCCTTTTGAGAAATTAGAACTAAATTTTATTTTTACCATTGATCTAGTTTCATAAGGAAAATAGTACATCATATTGTGCATTGACTATGTCATCAAATGGGATAAAGTATAATATATACCATTTTATAATGAGGATAAATTTGTTAAATTATTGTATGATAGGATTATTCAATGCTTTAGATCACCTAGTGCCATTATTTCAAACCAAGGACCCTAGTTTACCTCCGACATGATCTAGGCCTTCAAAAAACAATATCAAATCACTCATAAGAAATTATCCCCTTAGAACACTCAAATTAATGATCAAGTGGATGTTACCAATAGATATCTATAGATCATCCTAATAAATTTAATAAACATCAACAAAAAATATTGGGCCAAAACATTGTTAGAAGTAGTCTAGGACTAAAACACCACCTAAAATTCCACCATAGGTTTTTATCCATATGAGTTAGTGTATGGAAAAATCCATTAGTTCTAATTTAATTTAAATTAGATAAACATAGTGTATTCAACAAATTAAGATAGATATACAACTTATCTAACTCAGTAAAATACAAGATCAAATAAGGTAATCTACCAACATCCGTTGTAATGGATGTTTATATCAAGATCATGACCAAATTGGATCCACTATACCTAATAAAGGTATCTATTACTACAAAAAATCAAAGGAGAGGGATCCGAAGCCTCTAGGAAAATGACACTATATAATAACCCTAGCTAAGTCTACATACATAAAATGAAAAACTAATTTAGTTCTCCCCAAAGCTTGTAACATAAATGGGGGTAATAAACCAAATACAAAAGAAAAGATAACTCTACTCAATTAAATTTGGAGGTATTATACGCTAGGATAAATAAATTTAAACTATTATTTATATCAATATTTACCTATTAAATGAAATAAAAAGTTAGATATACTTACCTTCAAAGCAATTCCATTGAGTTTTAATATATCCATTGGCCAATGGTGTTTCTTATGAGATTCTAGTGGATTATAAGGATAAAAAGGATAAATCAAATATAGGCTACAATACCTCTCCTATGCATCTAAGAATTTTACAATATTAATGCTTTACTTATCCAAGGCAAGATTCTAAACAAATAAATTCTCAAATGATTGAATAAATAGAATTATGAATTGCAATTATATGAAAGTGAATGTTCCTCATTATGGATTAAAAAGAGGCTTATATTTATAGAAATGGATGAGTATTAACCCTTCATGAATTTAGGTTGAAAATATTGACCAAGTTGATCCCATTAGTTGGAAAAGATACCATTAGGCCTCAAACTCAATTAGTCATGTTATTTTAGTTTCATAACATGTTGTTAGTCCTTTATAATAATACTGACATGGATAACTTAGTATAAAAAGGGATGTTTTCTTAGTTAGGGGCTATTGAAAAAAATTGCTTAAATAAATTTATAAATTAGGTTTAGATTGCTTGGAAAGTTAGATATGTAGGATTTTTAATGGATTTATGTAATGATAGAGTTGAGAAATGATATTATGAAACACCAATTATCTTCCCAACCCTTTCCTAGTGGACCCTTTAAGGCATGCACTTAAAGACATAAAAACATAATAAGTTCCTACAAGAGAGAAAGCATCAATAGTTGATAAAGTTTAAAAATGTTGTGTGTATACATATGCCTCATTCAAAACTCATCTCATGTCATGAATTTGTAATATAGGATGGTGATTTGAGAAATAACATATCAACACATAATGCTAAGATAATAAATTTTATTACCAATAAGAAAGTTAATGAAAATGAGGGATTTATTAGAAATAATTTAATGTGCCATAAACATACCTTGACTTAATTTATCACTAAATGGTTATCTATTATAATTTTAGTCTTGATCATGGAGGGAAAATTAATTACTTTGGACAAACCATAAGGATATAAGGCTAAAGAGAAAAAATAAACACATGTAGGATAATTAAAATAAATGAACACTTCTATAAATGAATAAGTCACATTCAAAATTGGTAGGCTAAGATGGAAAATTCTAAGTTTGAACCTAAATTCCAAGGAAAATAGATAAAATGAGAGTAAGACATAAAATTCTAAGGCTACCAAATGATTGACAGACCCAATAAATATACTCAAATTAAGAAAAATAAAAAACCAAATCAAACTTAGGACACATGAAACTAAAATAATGGAATCAAAATTAGTGTAAGATAAGTAATTATACATTAAAAAATATGAAAAAATAAAATAAATGAATGAAACATTGATGAAATAGAAGTAACACTCCCTACTAATTTAAAATTGAAAAAATGAATTGAATGAATAAGAAACAAAATGAAATGGTCAAAAAAATGTGAAAAATAAACATACAGTATGAATCATAACAAAGTGTAATATAAGAAGGATAAGACATTGATTAATAAAGTATCACATAACCTCTTGAAGATGCATCTTCTACTCTAATGCTAAATGAACTAAAAAATCTTATTCTGAACATGTTTGAAAGAGATGAAGAATAGGAAATATAGAAGATGGGAAAATATTTAGAAACAAACTTACTTATCAATGGGGGATATGAAATTGGTAGTGGAAGAATGAAATTAGTACCAAGTTGAATGACATTTATTAGAAATAAAAAACATAATTCAAGTTGTAAAGACAAAAAGAATTTAAAGATTATAGACTTCAAATAATTCTTCCTATCCACATAATTTTAGGTTAACTAGTGAAGTATAAATAAAATCCCATTAAGAATATATGCATGAAAAACTAAAATGGACCTACCTTCCCATGATGTGTTCCCCATTCCTCAAGATTCCTTAAAGAACCATCAGTCTACTATAAAGATCACGTACTTGCATGATAAAGTAAGTAGGTATAATAAATATATATTTGAAACTATGAGACCTCATACCCAATTCTATTGGCCTGCCACACCCTAATGGACCTTGGATTTATTATGAGGCCAATTGTGGAGTTCAAACTTTGAATAGGATAAGAGATGTGCCTAACAATAATAATGTATTTTTGTGTGATTTTGAATTTTGAAAGTTTTTTTTCCTTGTTATCATTTCCTTTTGTTTTAATGCTTTGGATTTTGAGTTTTATGGATTTTATCTATTCCTCATCCATATGGATTTAGATAACCATATATGGTTGTTAAAAATGACTATCTCTAGAGAAATTATAGTTGGTATCTAGAGAAAAGAACGTAGAGAGCATGTTACCTAAGACTTTTATATTTTCACATTATATGAGATTGTTATATTAAAAATGACCTTGGTGTTGCCATAGTGGAATGGTAAAAGGAAAAGGTGATGGAAGTGGAAATGGAATGATTGAGTTTTCTCAAATCATAAAAAATGTGTAGTGTGAAAATGGTAAAATGATAGGTAAACATGACTCCATATCATAAGAGATAGTGTAAATGAGGGGAGACATGTGAAATCATTCATTAAAGTTTATAACACATAATACTATGACTAACTTTAGGAGTATGAAGTCATAACTCTCAACTATTACCTTATTTTTTTAGGAAAATAATTATCTAAGAATTTTAGAAAAAGTTAGTTTAGAATATGAATATTTATGATGAAATCCTGGTCCTATTCAAACTGTAAATATGATAAATAACATAAAAGTAGTTTGTGAAGAAGGATTGGTCCTATCTAAGATCTTAAACTAAAACTCACAAAATAAAACCTAAAGTGGTGGGAAGTAACGAAGTTTGTAAATCAATGATCTAATAATCTAAAATAAACATGGAAGCCAATAACATCAAAAAGACAATATTCATGAGGATAGTCAATTCCCATCCATAGTCTTATAATGAAACTCATGAATTAAATGAAAAAATATAGCTAAACAAAAGGGCCAACAATAGGTCATGTAATCTGATATGGGGTCCCAAAATAATTCTAAGGAGTGTTAAAATAATTAAATAAAGGAAGGATTTATAGAGAGGATAGATCAAGAGTCCTATTTATCTAGATAAGGATGATTATGACATTTTGGGCATGGATGATGTGGTTGAAGGGTTGGAAAGATTGAATGATTTGGAAATGGTCAATAAATGGTATTTGAAATACAATGTCAAATTTTTTTATATGGACACAAAATATAATAGACTTCATGAGCTTGTTGATGGCCTATAACTACTTAATAAGAATATCTTGTAAAAAGGGATTAACATAAACATGTAAGAAGTAACTACTGACAAAGATAATATGTACAAGTATTTTGATATAGTTAAAAAATCTCTTAAGTCTATAATAAATTAGAATAATTGGGTGATGAAATTAAGTTACGTAAGGTTTTTATACACTGGTTTATAAGGGATCATGCCAGAATCAAGGATGTTATGATTAAAATGAACAAGAATGAAGGTATTTACTCCTTGAAAGCTAATGAACCCAAAATACTATCAAGATAATATAATTACCAATAGGTCAAGATCTAGATAATAACTTAGAATTGGTTCATATTGAATGAATTTAAATAATTACAAACCCAAACCATGATCAAATAAGCCTCAACTTGGAATTTAGAGTTGACATGAAAAAATTCAAATAAACTAAAATCTAAAACACATTTATTTTTAGTAGCTTCTATTTATAGTAATTTTTTTCATGCAAGCACATGTAGATATAAAATCTCCCAAAATATCCTAAATACTAAAATTATCCTATTGAATCAAATTCAACTAAATTTGACATCTGGTCCTAAAAATATACAATTTTTAAAAATAAAAAATTCCCAAAAAAATCATTAAACAGTAACTTCAGACCCTTAGATGATCATGCATGGCCTTTTAAAAATATCTAAATTAATTTTAAGTAGATATCACCACTTAGGAAATCAACTAAAATTTTGATACGTTCATTTTAGTGTGTGGAAGAGCTCAAATAGAGCTATGGGTCAAAGGTTATGGCCTCTAAAAGGTTGGCTTATTTTTCTACATCATTTTCCTCTGGTTGAAAATAACTCATCTCATGTGAGTTGACCTAATTATATTGCTGCCATTTTTATTTATCAATATTCTTCATCTCCCATTTTATAACCCAAGTGTTTTCTTATATCTTCAATCCTTCCCATTTCACCAAATTCATGTTTTAATTCCCTTTCCTTGTTCTCATTGTCTTCATATCCAAAACCTGCACTATCTTTTCCTTCTTCTTTAGAACATGCTACTCCCAATTTAATTCATCATCTTCCCCATATTATCCATGGAATTCATATAAATCTAAAACATTAAATACTATAGAGATATCAAAATTTTGTGGTAAACTCACCTCATAAGCTTTGTCATTAATTTTATTCACAATCCTACATGGTCTAATTTTATTGTACTTCAACTTATTATATGTACCCTTTTTAAAAGTTTATTTCTTCAAGTAAACCATTACCAACTCTCCTTAAAATACCTTGGATCTTCTTCTCATTTTTTTTTTAATTTTTATTTCTCATTACCTTCCTACAACTTTCTTCTTACTCCTTGCAACTTTTACATATGCTCTACAAATGATTCTTCATCATCACTAATTTGACATGTAATTAGTAATTGTAAAAAATATAAAATAACCATAGGATCTATCCAATAAAATTTTTGAAATGCTTACTCTCCTATTGATATATTTATTGAACTAATATATGTAAATTCATCTTGTGGCAAAGCCAACTCTCATTGCTTGGGCTTCTCTCCCACAATGGATCTCAATAAATTTCCAAATCTCCTATTCACACCTTCTATCTATCCATCTATTTGTGGGTGATATGCACTACTAATTTGTAGCTTAGTACCCATATTATTCCACAACGTCCTCCAGAAATGACTTAGAAATTTTGTGTCCCTATCTAAATTAATAGTTTTTGGAATACGATACAGTCTCACAATATTCTTAAAAAATAATTCTACAACTCTAGTGACATCATTAATTTTCTTACAGGTAATGAAATTAACCATTTTATAAAATATATCTACAATAAAAAAAATTAAATCATTACCTCTTTATGTGTTTGGAAATCCCAACAAAAAATCCATTCTCAAATCTATCCATGGCCCTCTTAGAGCTAGTAATGGCATGTATAGTCCAATATTTTATGCATGCCCTTTAGCCACTTGACATATTCAGCACCTTGAAACATATATTGTCACATCTTTCTTATTATTTGGCCAAAAATACCTTTCTTCCAACAAATCTATTATTTTTATCTTACCAAAATGTCGAACCAAACTACCACTATGTAATTAGCTTATTATATTATCTCATAGAGACCCAACTAAAATGCACAATTTTTTCCCTTTAAAGAGATAACCTTCTTGTATAAAATATTCATCATAATAACATCTATCCCACTTTTTAATGGATTCTTAAACTACTCTACTACCTTGCCAAAATATGGATCAGTATCATATAATTCTTTGATAGTTTCAAATCTAACTACTTCACTCACCATAGTAGTTAATAATGATACACACCTACTTAATGCATCATCTACATAATTCTATTTTCTTGATTTATGCTTCAACACAAAATTACACCCCTAAAATAAAGGAACCCACTTTTCATGCCTAATATTCAACTTCTTTTGTGTATTCACATACTTCAAAGCATCATGATTTACAAATAGTATAAACTCCTTAGACACTATATAATTCCTCCAATGTTTTAATTCTTGTACAATTGCATAAAGTTCAAAATCATAAGTATAATAATTTATTCTTAGCTCATTCAATTTATCACTAAAATATGCTAGTGGATTTCTTTCTTGACTTAACATAGCACCAATTCCCATAAATAAAGAGTCAAAATCAACCTCAAACTCTATCCTAAAATCTGATAATGCTAAAATAAATCTTTTTGTAATCTTATTCCTAAAAAATTCAAAACTTTTTATGGTTTCTCTAGTCCATGCAAATTATTTCCCTCTCATGAAATTTTTTATTAGTGCCATAATACTACTAAATTTTTTAATAATTTTTTTATAAAAAGTTGCTAAACCATAGATACTTATTACCTCTATAATGATTTTTGGAATAGGCCACTCAACAATTTCCTTTATCTTTTATTCATCCATTTTCACACCATCTATTGAAACTATAAGTCCCAAAAATACAAAAAAAAAGTATATATAAACCTACACTTCTTCAAATTTACATATAACTTCTCCTTTATGATCAAATCAATTACCATTCTCAAATGTTTTAAGTGTTCTTATTTAGTCTTATTAAATATCAAAATATCATCAAAATAAACCACAAACTTACCAAGATATTCCAGTATCAATATATTCATCACCCTCATAGATGTGTGAGGTGTATTAGATAATCCAAATGGCATGACCATCCACTCATATAAGCCATCCATAGTATTGAATGCAATCTAACACTCAACTCCTTCATGAATTTGAATCTGATAATAACCACTCCTTAGATCAATCTTGGTAAAATATTTTTTCTTATAACCACATCCATCATATAATATAAATGAGGTATAGGAAACCTATACTTTATTTTAATTTTATTAATTAATCTACTATCCACACACATTCTCCATCCTCAATCATTATTTGGAGTTATCAACACTAGTGTTTCACATGGACTCATACTCTCCCTTATCATCTTTTTTCTTAGCAATTCAGTGACATGTTTATTTAATTCTACATATTCTATTAGAATCATCCAATAAGCTACTTGATTGGATAAGCTGATCTTGGAATCAAATCAATGTGATGTTGAATATATCTCTTCAATGGTAAACCATCTGGTAACTCATTAGGAATAACATATGCATATTCTTTCAACATTCTTGTTTCTTTTGTTGTTATTGACACCCTTTCTATTTCTTTATTCTTTTTTACTAATACATAACAACTTGCCACCTTCATATCTTAGATAAATTATTTAGTAGAGATCATGCTTTATGTCTTCTCTTCCTCTTTAAGAGGTAACAAAACTACCTTTGTACCACCTTTCCAGATAGTGTATGTGTTCTCTTATCCATCATGAATTACTTTCCTATCAAATTACCATGGTCTCCTAAATAACACATGGCATGTATCCATCAGAAGAACATCACACCATATTTTTGCATTATATCTTTTTCCTATAGAAAACTTAATTAAGCGCCTTTTATCTACTATAACTTCATTCACTTTATTAAACCATGAAATCTGATAAAGGTTAGGATGTTTTTTACATTTCAAATTTAGTTTCTATATCATTTATTTAGAAACCATATTTTCATAACTACCACCATCTATAATTACTTTATGTACCTTTCCACCTGAAGGACATATTATTCAAAAAATATTTGATCATAGCCATAATCACCACCTTATTTATTCTATACTTATTACTTCCTTAGAGAAATCATGGTTCTTCTCATCATGAGAATCTCTCCAGCATCTATTGGTGCAACTTTAGTATTTTACTCTTCTATTTTAGCCTCAACTAGATTTACTATTAGGTGATCTTCTTGCCTCCTTTCTTGATATTGATACTATGGAAACTCAAATTCTCTATTCAATTCTCATCTACATAATAATATACATAAGATATATGGTGATTCAAAAACCATCCTCTAGCACTACCGTAACCTCATCCTCTTCAAAATCCTCTTCCTCTTTGTTGGTATTGAAACCTTTGCCTATTATCATCTTGCCTTTCTATACCATGTGATATTTACCTATATTGGTATTATACCCACCTATGGTGGTATTAAACCCACCTCATCCCTATTTTTATGGGATATACATATTCTTGGACCTAGAGACATTCTTCTAATATTTTGTCTATTTTGTTTTTCTTCTACCTTCAAAGCTAATTAATAATCCTCTTCCATGTAAATTATTTTATGCATGATTAATTCATATTGAATATAAAATTTAAAATGATTTACATACCTTTTATTCATATGATATTATATTTCATCATGATCCAATCATATGAAACATTTATGAAACTCATCTATATACTCTTATATATTATGATCTTTTTGCCTCAAATTCTGAAATCTTCTATAGAGGGTTTATGCATAATCCACAAGAAGAAATTTATCCCTCATCTTATTCTCCATATTTATTCACAAATTAATATTATCTTTAACTTTTATTTGTCTCTCTTTCTTTAGGTGATCACACCAAATCATTTCATGACATTTCAATTTCGTGTATACAAACCTTACCTTCTTGTCTTCTCCCATAGTCTTCCACTCAAAGAAATTCTCCATTTTATTCATCCAATGTATCAAATATTATAGTTTTAAACTACCTACATAATCTAAAAAATCAACTTTGATTATTTCATTTATTCCTTTCAAATCATGAACCATCATCTCTTCCATCGATGATGATTGCTTTTGTTGTTCTCCTTCTTGCTAAACTTCTTTATCGCAATCTATGTCTTCCTCATCACCACCGTATCTTCTCTATTGATTGGTGATAATCTAAATTAATTTTTACACTTGCCTCTAAATCTTTTGCATATCCTCATTCATCTATGTAATACCTCTTCATCATATCACTATTCTTTACTCCAAGTTTAGAACTTGCTCTGATACCAGTTAATGAACCCAAAAAGTTATCAAGGCAATAAAATTACAAATAGGCCAATATCTAAATAATAACTTAGAATTGATTTGAATTGAATTAATTAAAATAATTAAAACCCAAAACCATTCTTCAATAAGCCTTAACTCAAAATTTAGAGTTGACATGCAAAAATTTGAAAAAACTAAAATCTAAAAAAGTGTTTATTTTTAGTCACTGATATTTATAGTAAGTTTCAAATGCAAGTACACATATCTCTAAAAATATCTCAAAATATCATAAATATGAAAATTATCCTATCGAATGAAATTTAACTAAAGTTTACATTTGATCTTAAAAATATACATTTTATAAAAATATAAAATTATCAAAATCATTAAATAGTATTTTCAAACCCTTAGATGATCATGTATGGCCTTCAAAAATAATAAAATCAACTCTAACAGGATAAGGTCTCTTAGGGCAGAAATAAATTTTTTTATATGGTCCTTTTGGTGTGTGGAAGAGCTCAAACGAAGCTATGGGTCAAAATTTATGGCCTTTGGAAGGTTGGCCTATTTTTTATAAATTAGATTTGATATAAATTAATGAGTAGATGGAAAAGATGAATGAAAAGGTCTCAAGGATTGAACATGATAATAAAACACTCTAATAATTTGAGAAAGATAATATAATTTAGTCTTGTTTCTATGTAGAATTATGTTTAAAACAAGGAAGGTTAAAAATTATTAGCTAAAAGGTAAAATGAATAATTGGAGCATGGTAGAATGGACAACAAGAAAAAGGGTATGGCAGAGGAAAGACAAGATCCAAAAAATATTTTGATAATGGATATAATGATAAATAACATCAAGAAGAACTAGAGTGAAGTGTTGGAAGGGTGGAGTTACCCAAGATGTTAGTGCTACTTTTTTGTTGTCTTTTTATTCTAAGCCTTCTTAGTGTTCTTTTTTGGTCTTTCTATAAGATTATTTGTTTAATTTTAGTTCAAATACCATGACTGTTATTTATTTTTAATTGTGTGGGACCATTTAATGACCCAATTTAACCATTAATAAAAATAATAGGTATTAAGGATATTGAGATTGATTCCATGTTAGTATTTATAAAGGTTTGGAAAATATGTAAAAAATGTTATCACCATTGTGTGTGTGTGTGCGTGCGTGCGTGCGTGCGTGCGTGCGTGCGTGTGTGTGTGTGTGTGTGTGTGTGTGTGTGTGTGTGTGTGTGTGTGTGTGTGTGTGTGTGTGTGTGTGTGTGTGTGTGTGTGTGTGTGTGTGTGTGTGTGTGTGTGTGTGTGTGTGTGTGTGTGTGTGTGTGTTTTTTGTGTGTGTGTGTGTGTGTGTGTGTGTGTGTGTGTGTGTGTGTGTGTGTGTGTGTGTGTGTGTGTGTGTGTGTGTGTGTGTGTGTGTGTGTGTGTGTGTGTGTGTGTGTGTGTGTGTGTGTGTGTGTGTGTGTGTGTGTGTGTGTGTGTGTGTGTGTGTGTGTGTGTGTGTGTGTGTGTGTGTGTGACTGTGTGTGTGAATTATAGTATTGGATATGATAATTTAATCAAAATAATTATCTAAAAAATGAGCATTAATAGGTTCTTTAAAAATATGTCCATTAGTTTTCAAACATTAAGTACTAAGACTAAGAATTTATTTGATCAAATAAGGACCCTACCAATTTTTAACATACTTTCCTTCTTTATCATGGATATAATCTAATTTAAATCCCAATTCACCAATATTTAAGGTATCAACCTTCACTTTTGTATTGTGTTATTAGGAAATTTGGGCTTTGTATTCTTAGTTACGTTGTAAAGTACTTGGGTTATACTCATCTAGAAGGTATAAAAATGTAGATGAGTACTAAGTTCATCAAGAATAATGGCATAAAGAGAGATGCATAACGATGACATCTCAACTTCTAGACGTAAAATATATCTAGAGTAATATACTAAATAAAATGGTGTTTGCCAATAGTAGTATAGATGTTAGTGCAATAATATGACAGTGTAGGATACATGTTTAAGTGCCAATCAAAATGAGAATATTGGATTCTATTCTATAAAATTTTGTTAAGATTATTATTAGTTGCTTATGCTTGGTAATTTAATTTAAGAAGATAAGTTTTTTTAAATTTATGTGTGCATTTTAATTTATCACATAATTGATTTCATATCCTTATTCTTGAAATTCTTTCCATTATCAAAAATGATTTTTTTAAGAATTTCAAAGTGAAAAATGATCTAATCAAGTATAAGTTTGGATATGGTGATACATGTGACATTAAAAAAGGGCATAAATTCAACCCATTTGGTTAAATATTCATTGGTCATGATGATGAAGACATGACCATATTGAGAATTAGGTGATTTACCAATGATATCTAATACTCATATGGAAAAAGTACAAGGATATTCAAATTTTTGAAGTTAAACTAGAAGAGAGTGAATAAGATTATAATGGAATTGGTAGGGATTGATTTTTTTTGGAAAATGTGACATCATTTTTTAAAATGCGGACCAAAATTATCCCATGTATAGGCATTTATGAGATCTAGTGTGTCCATTATAGTGACCCCCATAAATGCCTGATGTGATTTTTCAATGAGGGAAGGAACTTCATCTCAAGTGACATAATGGAGCAAGGTACTTTATATGTTTTGATTATATAGGATCATGTTGTAAGACATATTTTTAAGCTTTTTTGTAAATTTTATTTTTTCAGGATCAATATCAATAGGATAAGTGTGATGTTGAATAAATTGTATAATGTTTTTATACCATAGGATGTATCATAGAGTTACAGCCTAAATGTGGAAGATAAGATAATTATTTGTTTTTGGTAATGAATATGGTGTTTTTTGTATGTGGATGAGAAATTGGGAGTAATGAAGAGATTGATGAGAATGAAAAAAAGAGGTAGATAAATCAAGTGAGTTATCTCTATGGTATTCTACTCTAATGGAATTGTTTCTATAGTGAAGGATTTGGATTCTTGAGCAAGAGTGGTAGAGATTTGATAATAAGTGATAATATTCTCACCCTTGCATTGGTTGTCACCATTAACTTGGTGGCAAATGAGTTTTAAATCACCTAAATAATGTAGGTAAGGGATTTCTAAATCAATATAAGGTTACATTCCTAAGATTAGTGATTCATATTAAGCCATGTTGTTAGTAACATTCAAGGTTCATCTCAAAGAAAGAGTTATGATTTTTCTATGAGGATCAACTAAGGCACATATTACCCCAAATCCTTAGAGGAATTTAGCACCATCAAAATTATGGGTCTAAGTATATTCATTTATGTTAATTGTAACTTTAGATAATTCATCAGTGGTGGCTTTAGATTTTGGTTTAGAAATTATAATGTCTAGTTCATCAATATTATTTATATCAAGATCAAACATAAAATTGTGTACATGATATTTTAGTGAAATAACTTGGTTAATAGATTCATTGTATAATATATATGCATTGGGAAGAGTTTTTTGAATATGATCAATGTCAAGGATAGGGGTTATAAGAAGTTAGTTAGCATATACTTAGACTTTAATTATTTTTTGGGTAATGATTCATATGTCAAATTCCATCAAGAGAACCATCCATTTTCTAATTTTATCCTTGAGTAATAAATATTTTGAGAATAACTAAAGAGGATCAAAATGGATGATAACATAATTTGTTTGGTAAAGCATGTAGTGATGAAGCTTTTTAGCTACAAAATAAATGGTGAGATAGTCACATTCAATTTTGGTATAACATGTAAATAATCTATTAGAGGACAACTATTATAATATATGGTGTATTCAAGTATTGTTTCATCTTGTTGGGAAAACATTAACCCAAATAATATGAGGGTAGATTACCTGTATAATATGAGAAGCTTGTCATTGGAAGGAGGTCATAGAGTGGGAGGATGTTGGAGTGATTATTTCATGATATCAAATGAATTTTTTCATGAATCGATACATTTCAGAGTTATACCTTTGTTAAAAGGTAATTAACTAAATAAACGTCATAAGCCATCTCAGGAATGAATAATCAAATTTCCCCAAGTTTACCAGGTTGTGTCTATATGTTTGGAATAAAATGTAAAAATAGGCATGTTGATAGTATATTTAATCCCTATTGGATCCACATCAATTCCTTGAAGATAAACTAAAAAACCTAAGAATTTATTGGATGTGACACGTAAAATGCATTTTTAAGGATTGAATCTAAATTTATATTTAATTAGATGGTCAAATATGATAGCAAGATCATGAACATGATTTTCAAGATGTTTATATTTATTGATAAGATCATCTAAATAGGTTTTGGAAATCTTATGTATGATATCATGAAATATATTGGTCATGGAACATTTCTAAGTAGCACCAACATGTTTAATACAAAAATTCAATTAAACATAACAATAGGAGCAACTATTTTAATGTAAAAATGCCTTTTGGTCTTAAAAATGTTTGCATTACTTATCACCATACCATGACCCATATATTTCTTTATATCATATGTAAGTTTGTTAAAACTTATGTATATGATATTATCCAAAGTCTAAATGTAAAGAAAACCATATTCATGATCTCTTTGTCATATTTGACCATATCATTAAATACAAAGTTAGACTCAATCCTTAAAAATGTATTTTTCATGTCACATTGAGTAAACTCTTAGGTTTTCTAGTTTATCTTTGAGGAATTGATTTGTTTACAGTAAAAATCAAATATATTGTCAATGTGTTTATTCCTTATTTTATTATAGACATACATACATAACTTGGTAAACTTGCGTAAATATAATGATTTGTTCTTAAGATAAATTATCACATTTATTCATTTAAATCCCTTTTAATAGATATATATCTTTATATTGGACTAATTCATGTCAAAATTCATTTTATATAATGAAATAATCACTCCAACATCCTCCCACTCTTCAATATACTTATAATTATATCCTCTCATCTTATACAATTCCTCTACCCCATATTAGTTAGGTCAATACTTTCCAAACAAGATGAAACAAGCCATGAATATGTCATATATTATATTAGTCATGCTCTAATATATTATGATACATGTTATACCATAATCGAATGTGATTGTATCATCATTTATTTCATATATGAGAAGCTTTACTACTACATGATTTATCAAATAAATTATGTTTTAGATTAAGGTAAAAGCAGGTTTTGAAGGGACCCCAAAACCCTTTTACAAAAAAAAAAAGATAAAGCATTTACATCCACTAGGAAAAGCATTCCTAGAACCTACTGAAGAGAAGCATCAAAATCAGGTTTTACAGGGACCTAAAACCACAAACATAAACCAATAAAAGTACCCAGGTTTTACAGAGACCTAAAAACTCAAAAAAAAATTAAGACTAAGAATCAAGAAACATGATAAAAAAATAAGAACCAGTTACAACATCCAGTAATAAGGACCTGAACAAGAACAAAATCAACAAAGAAGACCCTAGTATTCTATTGTAGTTCCATGATCATCTTAACAACCTCCTTCCCAATCGTAGCAGTATCCTGGATGGAGTTAGCAGCTGAAGTAGCAGCATCTTGCAAGGATTTCTTCCTTGAACTCTACATAGTCCTCTTACTTAGACCCTCTAAGGAGATTATTTCTTCATTCTCTCTTTTTCCAAGGCTAGTTGCAGAAACACAGATGCTTGATGTTACCTACTCCATCTTTATTTTACTTTCCTTGATGAGCATTCTAAGATTATGCTCATAATATTTAAGTTTATTTGGGATATCTCTCATTTGTACCTCCAAATGGTTGATTTTGGTCTGATCAACATCCTGATTGTGTTGCATTGTTTCCACTTTCCTCTTCAGCCCCATTATTTCATTATAGATCCACGAATCAACTTGGAAAATAAAATCAGCTTTAAACTTGGCAGAATGTAGGAAGGAAAGCTTAGTGTCCCTCTATAGAGAGTCACAAATGTCTTCTACATTCTCATGTGGAGGGGAATCAACCTTTTCAATTTGTTCCTCTCTATCCATCAGTTGTTCCTCTTTATTCTCAACAGGGTCCTCCTTTTCTTGTTCCCCAATCTCCATAGCAGGAGTAGAAACCAAAACCATGTGATCCTCCTCTCTCATAGAAATTGGATCATCAATTAAAATATATTTGTCTTTAACACCTCCCCCCAACACAGTCTGATTATCCTCATTATCAGAATTGCTCTATTCTGAGTTTCCCTCATTTGTATCCCCTTCATTCCCTTTCTCAAATTTTCCTTTAATTTCTAGATATCCATCCAAATTGGAACTAAACTCCCCAACATCCATTCCTTCTTCTTCCTCTAGGACATCCTTCTCAAAACTTTCAGTACTCTCTGACTCAAAATCCTCTTCTACAATTTGTTTTTTAGAACTAGAGGGTTTTGGTTTTGCCTTTTCTATCCCTTTAAATTTCTCATCATTCTTACACTTTTTGGACTGAGAACCCTTATGTTTGTTAGAATAAGGAATTAAAGATATGGAATTATTTTTAAAAAAAACCCTCTATGATAAGTATCAGACCTTCATGTAAAATGGGGTAAGACTCCTTCTTCCTATGGGCAAAAAAGCTTTGAAGCAACGAAAAATGCAAATAGAAAGGGAAAGAAATTCTATCCTTGTGCCTGAAATGATTGAGAAAAACAAAATGAAATTTGTGAACTCTTTTATTCCTACCATCAAGGATAAAGTACTCACGGATATAACATATCACATCTCTCTAAATTCCTTTTATCTGTTCCAAATCAAAGAAGTCTCCATTCTTTTCTAGTTGCTTCTCCTCTGCATCCATCTTCAGAAATTTTTTGTAGGCCGCATTGGAGATAATGGTCTATTTTGAGAACTTAATACCACCCATGGGAAGCCCCATGACCTTGGCAATGAAATCCTCAGTAAGCTTCACAGTGACTCTGTGGAGAGTAACTATGTTGTCAACCCAATTTTTAAAGAAGGTGGTAGTGATGTGGGGTTTAAATCCATGCAGACGCTCCAGATAATTGACCACCTTTCCTTTTTGTAAAATCTTCCATATGTCTTGTCTAGCCTTCTAGTCATCACATTTTTTGGGCTCTTGCTTTCATGGTTCACCCTTCATATTGCAAAGCAAAAAAAATACTAGAAGCATCAAAACACAGAAGGCAGAAGGGTTGAAATGGAACCAGTTATTTATTACTTGAAACAGAGTTCACCTATATGCTGACACATGTAATGACCACATTACATTCTCATGAATTTACCTCCTCAGCGAAGGTAATCTATATGTCATAAGGCCACTCCACCAAATCATTAAATTACTAATCCAAACAAATCTTTCCCACTTTAGAATGAATGGCATCATAATTAATAAGCACTTTGCGATCAAGATGCTTATTTAATTCATCAAGCCACCTCACCTTATGCCCCATTTGAATAGCATGATTAGCTATCCAGTCAGTGACCCCATTGTCCTCTCGATATGTATGGGATATGGCCACTTTTTTAAATATTTGAATTAAGGCTTTGATTTCCACAACCATAGCCTCAATATACCATGAAATTGAATTTTTATTATTTAGGATGTTAATAATATTCAAAGAATCACCTTCCAACCATAATTTGGAATACCCCAATTCAATAGCTAATTTAATGGTGTAGAGGGTTGTAATAGCTTCAGCAATATGGCTATTCAAATTACCAATTGGGATAGCAATTGTATCAATTACATTTCCCACATCATCTCTCAATACCCCTCCACATCCCACTCTTCCCGAATTTCCCTTAGCTACTCCACCAAATTTCCCTTTGATCCATCCATTAGGAGGAACATACCATTTTATGATCGATCTTGGATTATCAATTTTCAAATTAGGCCTTTCAGATCGTAAAGGGTTATCAAATTGGAAGGTTTGATCAAAATCCCTCTGTGATTTAAAATTCTCCTTGATGGCTCTAATGATATTTTGACCAAGCACCCATCCTGGAAATGCTTTACTCCTGAACATTATATTGTTTATTTCTTTCCATATACCCCACCATAGATGAGGGAGAGTTAGTTTCCATATAAAATGAGCATCAGGATTCTTAGAGGGGTAGCACCAGCTTTTAAAAGAGAGTTCCATTTTAATCAAACAAATTATGTTATCATCCATTCTGATCCTATTTATTACTTCTTTATAAAATATTTATTACATGGGGATAGAATTGGAATATGTATGGTTCTCTTGATGTAATTTAACTTATGAATCATTACCCAAAAATCATTTAAAGGTCAAGTATATGGTGAAAAATTTCTTGCAGTTGCTATCATAACCTTAGATCATATTCAAGATACTCTTCCCAATGAATAAATATTATATATAGTGAAGGTGTTCATAAATCTATTTAACTCAAATATTATGTGCACAATTTTATGGTTTATCTTAAGATAAAAATATTGATGAATAAAACACTACCATTTATAAACTAAAATTATAATCCTTTATTGAGGAATTAATTAAATTTAAAATTGACATACATGAAGATAATTTGAACACTAATTTTTATGGTGCTAAATGCCTCCAAAGAGATAGGGAAATATGTGTTTGAGTTGATACTCACACCAAAGTCATACCTCTCACTTTGATATTAACCTTTGATGTTAATAAAAATATGGTTGTATATGAAGTACTCATTTTAGGCATGTAATATACCATTGATTTATAAATCCATTATCTACATGATTTAGGTGATTCAAAACTCATATGTCACCAATTTAATGGTGAATACCAATAAAAGAGTGAAAATCTCATCACTTATTATCAAATTTCTACCACTCTTTCTCAATAATTCAAATCCTTTATGATAGAAACAATTTCATGAGAGTAAAATGCCATAGAGTTGACTCACTTTCTTCATATACCTCTCTTTTCATTCTCATAAAAATCTCCATGACTCTCAATTTATCGTCCACATACAAAAGTATATATTGATGCCAATAACCATGGTTACTTTATTGTGTATGGGAATAATATTAGAAATTCATTCAGAGTAATTGATAGGTTTGATGAATTTATCATCTAAGAGATTGATTACCTCTTTATAAAATAGGGTTGAGATCTCAAGAGGAAATTTATGTTGCTTTTGATGCATAGGTTTGACATTACGATAAGTAATGATATTATGAATTACAATTATAAGGTCAATACTTGGTATATAGTCTTATTACCATGAGAAATATTCACAATATTTATCGAATAATAAAAAAAATATCATGTTATTTAAGACAAAGTATTTATAAACAAAAATATGTTGAGGGATGGTATTTGTTCTAGAATTAATTTCCATATTTTCTTCTATAACCATATAATTTCCATCTTGGAAATGATATGGAGTGGGGGGAGTGAAGTAACATGATGTGTATTAGGGTTGATACTAGTAATGAAATAATTGAAACAAGGATCCTTATTATAAAATGACCTAGCTAGTGATGTTTTTGTGTGATTTGAGGTTTACAAGTATGGATTATTTATAATATGGCTTTTGTTGATAAATACAACTAACTCTCCTAATAAATGAGCATTCTGAGAGGTCTAAGGGGAGGCAACATGTACGTGGGACAAAGTTTCCCCTTCTTAATTTTAGGATTTATGTTAGTTCAATCTAAGGACCAAGAAATTTAAACCATTTAACTATGATAGAGGAAACTACTACCACCATAGGTTCAATGATATGAGCATTTATATTTACTAGCTTACTTGCTTTTTAATTATTTTCCTAAGTCTTATTATTTTTTTGATTCAATTAATAAATAATTTAAATACTTCTTCATTTTAATTCACATCACATCCTAGGCTAAGGTAAAAATTCATACAAAACATAAAATAGAGAGAGGGTAGAGTAGAAAAGAGGGGTTTATCCCTAACATAAACAAGCTTATTAATGCTAAGGAACTAAAATCATGCTTGACCACAATTATAACACTATGTGATGGGTATAGCTTCTAAAAAAACATGATCACCTCATTGGGAAATCTTGTAAGGATAAATTTGAAAGTAATTAATATAATAAACTTATTCTAAAGATAGTATAAATGACTATCTATAGTTATTACACCCAATGATTGGGAAGAGACTAAAGTAAAGCATGAAAAAATTTAATAGACCATTTAAATAGTTGATTCACATATTAACTAAGATAATCATCTATAAATAGACAAATTAATAGTTATATCTCCAAAAATTGAAAGACTTAGAGACATCATTTGAACAAAACAAAAATAAATGTGTATTCATCATTCTAAAAATGTCATGTTATAATTAGAATCTAGGTAAGTAGCCAAGGAAAAATGAAATAATAAATAAGTAGGTGTACTCCTAACATGAATTAATTAGTTTCTTAATCATAAAGAATGCTAAAATTTTACAATAATAATTCAATCTACTTAAATAACCCATTTTTGAATCATGTGGCCTCGATGTCGAGCTCATCCCACTAACATAGTCATTAAAAATGCTCAATGTAGATTTGGAAATGCCATTGAGATTCATGATTATTTGACAAATACAAAGTTTCACCCACTACTATATTTGAACCATGTTTCTCTAAAAGACAAATCATTTGTATTTTAGTTCACCTTTGTGTTACATGGACCTTTATAACTTGTTATATCAATTTCCTAGGTGAGTAGTCCGATCTTAGGTTTTTAAAGATTTTTCCAGTTAGATAGGATGTCAAATTTATGTTCATACCATCTTGACATGGAATCTGATGTGTCCTCTACTTGAAAGGTCTTACCATGCATCTTATATTATTTTTCAATGCTTGGATTGACTCTTTAGGCATATGTTGACTATTTTTCTAAGGTGAAACAAGATTTCACCACATGGAATCATCTCACTAATATGATACTATGATACATTCTTAGGCCTACACAGACCTCCAAGAGGTTTTATGAACCTATCTAGGATAGTGGAGTAGCGTAATTATTCCATGTGGAATAATACCATTAACCCACTCACTTGAAGGCTATTAATTTTGAAAAGACCTCTTTGGGATAGTGGGGTGATGGGATGATGCCACATGCAAGCATCCTACTTAATTTCTCACCTAGAGTCATGTTGACTTGGAAAACCATTAGCTAAATTTCAAATAGAAATGACTAAGTCCCATTGGTTGGACAAGTGGCATGTGGCTTCAAGAAAAGTTAAAGAATCAAATAAGTGTAAAAAAAAAATCAAATCGAATTTGGGTTGTTGTGAGCCATAGAAGATCACCATATGGGATAAAACAAGCATTGGATAAGTACAAGTAGAGGAATATAAGTTTAGTCATCAACTTTAATTTCAAAATATGACAACTAAGTAATTTAAAAGAAAACAACTAAGGCAAATGTTGATAAAATGACTAAGGTATAGAGGTGAGTGAAAACATATAACCTAGCCTAAATGGATATTGAATTTTTCCTAATACTAAAGTCAATTCAGTCTATTTTTTGAAAATTAATTAAGTAAAATGGTGAATCTATATGAACACTTAGGTTTTTCAAATCCAAATGAAGCAAAAATGGATTGAATTTCTCACCAAAGAGACCAAACTAAATAAGAGGATCCCCATTTACATATGGAAATAGGTCATGTTAAACCCAAAAAATGAAGATGCCTATAGGGAGAAGGTTACAAGTCATTTATAATCTATAATGCAAATTCTGGTCAAATCACTTTAAATTTAGACTACAAATCTTCATGCCTAAACATAAACATAAACTAAAAACAATCCCTTTAGACAAAATTAGAATGATGAAAGAAATAAAGTGTACCTAGACCTATGGCATACTAAGTTTCAATTATTTTTTAACCGCTAGTGTATGCAAGTGATCAATTATTTATGGCTATTGAATTCACATGAATAATTCAAAGTCGCCTAAGCAATCAATTTTTTTCAAAAGAAAATTATTAGCTATTTGGCTTGGAGAAGAATGGCATGAGCATTTCTCTCCTTCCATTCAAACATCTATAGACATGATATATATACATATGGTGCCACTCAAGGCCTTTCTCCATTGCCATCCAAGTCAAAAATTCTTTGAGGAATACTTGGATTTTGAATTTAAAGTGAATTTTCTTTGATATTTTCTTATGAAAAGATTTAATAGTCTTGTCCATTGAGGGTTGGATACCAATCCATGGATATGCTAAAAAAATAAAATAACTCATGATTACCAAGACAAATTAAAACTACTTAAGTTTTTTCATTTTTATTTTATATGTTCAGTTAAGTGCATGTGATGGATTCAACAATAAAATGAAATTGTTCTAAAATCCATAAGTTTTGTTTCAAATCACTAGCCTTAATAATTTATAAAATGCACAAAAGGAAACTAAAATATATTGTGGAATTATTTAAGTATGATTATTCACTTTATAGATTTTAAATATCAAACAATTTTTTCCATTTTACATTTCCCATTTGAGGTTACTTATCTAAATAACATAAAAAATGGGATTCCATAGGGTTATACACTTGTTTTTTAATGCATTTTATTTTTAGAACTGAGCTTAAATGATGCAAAGGGATGCCAAGTATAACGAAAAATCTAGAATTATAAAGTAAAACCAAAATAATAAAATTATAAAATAGGGAACCTACTCTAAACCAATACCATATACAAATAGGAAGCTATTCTATAAAATAGGTAAACTATTATAAAGAAACAAAATGTAGAAAACATGATATAATTAAAGAAAATAAAGGTAGAAAACATGAAACTATGCACTTTAATCTGAAAAAAATCCTAAAAAAATTGGGGAGGGTGGGTTTATAAACCCATTACAATGTGACTTTCAATTGCTGGTAGAAGTAAGGTCCTTCTAGTCAATGTCCTTATTGATAATTTTTCCAACACTAGTCAAAGTTGCTTATGTGCAGGATTTTAAGAAAAATTAATTCATATATTAAAGGTATAAAAATTTATTAAAAAATTAATAAAACATTTATCATTCCAAAATCATTCTCAGTGATTACTCACAAGTCCAAATTTCTATAGAGGTTTTTTAATTCCTCTAACTAACTATTTACAAACTAGTGAAGGTAATTGTTAGATGTTCAGTACATGAAGGTGAAGAGGATTTGGTAAAAAATAATTATGGATCTTGATTTCCATATTATATAAATATTAAATTCATTGGTTTCAAGTTGCAATGTATTAAATTTATGAACAATCGTTAATAAGAATAGGTGCTCTAAAACCCTTTTTAAACTCTAATGACTTGGTTGTAAGTAGTATGTTTGAATTTTTTAGTTCTTTGTTGAAAAATAAATTTTGTGTGAGATAACATGGGGAATATAATACCTTTACAAAAATTACTCAATCAAAATTTTAGGGTAAATAATGGATAAATTCAAAGGTACAACCATCAGGGTTTTAAGCAAACACGAGATATAGTCAAAAAGGCAATTTTTTAGAGGTTTAAGAGATTTGTTCAAAAAAAAAGGTTTTAATGATGATATATGTTAATAATGGTAATAATAATAAATTAATTAGGTATTTATACCTCATAAAACTCCCAAAAATGGTAAAACTTAGACCTACATGCATTTAGAAATGAAATTGTGAAAGCTAGTCAACACCAAAAAGTGCATATTTTGAGTGTTATTCGATGAAATATCATAAAATTTGACATAAAAGTTTATTTTGATGTAATTTAAGATTTAAAATTTTTTACATATAAATATTATACCTTATTATATATAAAATTCCAAATTACAATTCACTCCTCTTTTGGCTAAATTTAGAAAAGGTTAAGTCAACAAAAAGAATCTTCAAATAGCCCTAGAAAAGTAGAGTTCAAACCATGAAAAAGTGGATAAGTTGAGTTATATTTTTGGTAATTATGTTACTAAATATTTTATTTTAATATAACCCCTATAATTTGAACATGCATTCCACTTCTACTACACCCCCCTTTATGTTATTTCTAGAAGAGACATGAGGCCAAACATGTATGAAAGTTGCATGCAAGATAGCTCAAGTTGAAATCTAGGTGTGAAGTCAATATAAGTAAATTAAAATAAAGATTTAATTTTAGGTAATTAAAGAATAAATTTAATAATAATTCAATATCAAGATGAACTAATTGAAATACCCAAAAAAAATGTTTAACTAAAGAAGATCAAAAGTTGTATGCAAGATCACAGGGAGTTAATTTAGGATTCAAAATACATGAAGAGCCCTTTGACTTCTAAAATATACATATATATCATATAAAAAAATTTTAAAATAAAAAATAATAATATTTAATATTTTAATATGGAATTTGGTGGAATTAAAAGTGGATTTCAATTTTGAGTTGAAGTTGGAGTTACAGTGGAGTTGACTAGTATGTGGAACTCTTTCCTAGTTTGGTGTTGATTGTCTTCTCTCTCTTCTTATATTATATATGTACATTAATTTTTGAAATATTAAGTTTAAATTATGATTTTGGATTATATAAAATCTACAATAATTTTTCACTACATCACCTTTGAAGAAATAAAGAGCTGAATTTTCCTCCATTCTCAATCTTTCATAAAGTATGTGTTTATTATTCATTTATAGAACTTAGTGAATTAGTATATTTCCTAGGTTTAATTATAAATAATTAACCTTTATGAATAAAATGATAAAAATTTAAGGTTATATATAGTTTATAATTCTAGTTTCTACCTAATCTGGAATTTGGTAGAACAAAAAGTGGAGTTCAATTTTGAGTTGAAGTTGGAGTTACAATGGAGTTGACTAGCATGTTGAGCTCTTTCCTAGTTTGGTGTTGATTGTCTTCTCTCTCTTCTTATATTATATATGTACATTAATTTTTTAATTATTAAGTGTAAATTATGATTTTGGATTATATAAAACTACCATAATTTTTCACTACATCACCTTTGAAGAAATAAAGAGTGGAATTTTCCTCCATTCTTAATCTTTCATGATGTGTTTATTATTCATTGATAAACCTTAGTGAATTAGTATATTTCCTAGGTTTAATTATAAATAATTAACCTTTATAAATATGATGATAAATGTTTTAGGTTATATATAGTTTTTAAGTCTAGTTGCTACCTAATCTGGAATTTGGTGGAATTAAAAGTGGAGTTCAATTTTGAGTTGAAGTTGGAGTTACAATGGAGTTGACTAGCATGTGGAACTCTTTCCTAGTTTGTTGTCGATTGTCATCTCTCTCTTATTATATTATATATGTACATTAATTTTTGAATTATTAAGTGGAAATTATTATTTTGGATTATATAAAATCTACCATAAGTTTTCACTACATCACCTTTGAAGAAATAAAGAGCCGAATTTTCCTCCATTTTCAATCTTTCATGAAGTATGTGTTTATTATTCATTGATAGAACTTAGTGAATTAGTATATTTCCTAGGTTTAAGTATAAATAATTAACCTTTATAAATAAAATGATAAATATTTTAGGTTATATATAGTTTCTAAGTCTAGTTGCTACCTAATATGGAAGTTAATTCAACCACTGTTCATACCTTCCTAGCTAGTGTGAGTGTTTGCCAAGACTTCTGGATGAAATATTGATGCATGATTCATTATATGAGAATGAATTGAATATTTGTAAGTTATTTATATTATAAATTATGTTAATTATCTACATAAGTGACCCCAACATTTATACACCAACCCAAATTTTATTTTTCATTTTCATTTTTAGTTTGAGCATTATTATTTTACCCCTTTTCCTACTCAAGAAAGCACTATCTGAGAGAGTTTAGAGAGATGTGGGTGAATGTACTAAAGGGATCCAGCCATATATATATATATATATATATATATATATATATATATATATATATATATATACACACATATACATATATATACATATACATATATACATATACATATACATATATATATATATGTATATGTATATATATATATATATATATATATATATATATAACATATATATATATATATATATATATGTATATTTATATATATATATATATATATATATATATATATATATATATATATATATATATATATATATATATATATATATATATATATATATAATCTCCATAATAAGGTCACCCACATCTTATATAGTTTCCATTATATCAATAAAAGTGATAATAGACATAGGTTCTTTATAGGGTGCACTTCTGAGTGATAATAACTTTTGGCACATCAAGTGGGACAATAACACAAAATATTGATAAATATTGATGTTTATTTTAAAAATTTGTAGAAATAATATTGCTCAAGTACTCAGTATATAGTGAATCCAAATTATATACAACTATTTTGAGTAATCCAAGTACCTAAAATACATTAGTTGGTATGTATTTTAATCCTTCATTTTGTGAGAATGCAACTTTGGAACCTTCATATCCCTCATATAAAGATGATAAAATTATGGATTCACCTCAAATATCACTAAACCAAAAAGATATCAATATTCTCATTATATTTACCCCCTCCCACCCCTAAACATGTTTCCAATTAGCATGGAAAGAGTGTGCAAGAGATAATACTTGACTTTACGAGACAATGTATTGAGATTAATAGTGAAGAGGAATATAATAGGCCCTAATAAGAGCTTGCATATCAAGATGATCTACATCAACAAGAGATAGACTCAATAAAAAGATATAATGAGGATATACAATATTTACTCTCTCATCCCTAAGATCCTAAAAGCATTCCATATTAGAAACCTTGTTGGACTAAAACCCCTAATTATGTCATGACTACTCTTGAAAAAGTGTCTTTTCCCATGCCTATACAAATCAAGAGAAGGAGAAAGTTGTTAAATCCAAACCAAGACATCTTCAAAGTTTATTGAGCCCTCCACCCATCCCTTAAAATGAATTTATCCATGAAGATGAATGTGAGAGGTTGATTGTTGAGTGGAGAGATAAATATGAAGCATTGAAGCATGAATCCCTAAAATAAGTGTATTTCAATTATTTCAAATAAATATTGAATAAAAGCATGTTTAATACCACTCGAATCCCAAATCCCATTCAAGAGAAATTAATAATGACCTATATTATTATGACACCAAATGGAATCTCTTTCCATCCCACTATAGACACATAATTCTAGCCATAACTTGATTATGACTAGACTATAGACCAATTTTTACCAACCATTGTAAATTAAGCCTAAAAATCACTAAACCTCCCAGTTTCATCCATGCACCATTCATCAATGCTCAGAATTATTTTGAGGCATTCCTATTTGGAAAACTAGCCCATATGAAATAATAACCTATTATTCATTCATCTTAAATCAACTTGTGGCATAACAATTATTAGTTTTTCCTATGGACCCATTAAATTAAGCACTTGATCAAATCTTTAAAGAGCTAAAATGTTAATAAAAATCAAACAAATAATTAAATAAGATTACATTATTAGTTAAATTATCCACTTACAATTAATGAATATCTACAAATGGAAATTCAAAAAATCAAAATATCAAGCCTTTTCATCATTTCCTTTATGAGTTGTTAGGCTTTTCTAAGATATCTAGTTTGAGAGCCATGCCTAGTAATTTAAAATCATAATTACATTAAAATTTTTAACTCAATTGGAGTTATTCTCAACTCACCTAGGGTTAGTTTTAACCCATTTCATGTTTAAACTCAACCTTAACTCACCTTGGGTGAGAGTTAATTCTAAAATCTATAAATATAAGGCCATACCCATTGATGTTTAAACTCTCTTAGTGTTAAATTATTATGCCTAAAGGCCTTCAAATATTTGATAAGAGTAGAGTTATAATGAATAAATGCCTTGAAATTAGTGGTACCATACTTAAATCTTAATATAATTAGTGAATCCAAGGTGCTAAGTAAATTTGAAGCCAATAAACCTCAATTGATGAAGATTTATTGATACATAAGCTGAGAAATTTCAAAAAGCCATTTAGAGATCCAAAGAAGGTAAAAGAAGGTTTTATTTTATGTTTTAGTTGTGTTTTCATATGCATGCTTATTACCTATGCTCTCCCTAGCATCTATGCTAGTGGTGTTAGGATTTTAGTGTGTTTATTTGAGTTTTTTTCTTGAAATAACACAAGACTAGCTTCCCCTCTACACATTCCTTATTCACATGTTCACATGATCGAAAGGACTTGCACCCCACAAAGTTGTTCTCAAGGCCTTTTAAGACACCCTCTTAACAATTTTCTTGTGAAAATCCACACTTGTTGATCAAAATAAGTGAAAATTGAAGCCTTAAGGTTGTTTTTCTTAAAATCATGAAGTTTTTCTATGGAGTCATGTTCTTACTCTCTAGAATTGTGATATTTCATAATATTGCTACTTTATAATTATGATATTATTGTAACTATCATGGTATTGTGTTAACCCATTATAGTTTTTTTGCTAAGAGTTTATTTCATAAGGAAATGTATGATATTATAATATCAAAAATCTACATCTATGGTATTGCCTTAAAATTTGATATTACAATATTTCTACTTTGTAAATAGTGATATCACTATAATTTCTATGGTTCTATATTAAAATTTACAAAATTGCTTAACCGTGATGGTTTGTTCACTAACCCTTTCATGTTACATGGTAGAATTGTGTTATTATCCTAAGAGTAGTGATATTATCTTTATTTATATGTTATTGTCATAATAGTATCAATTTTTCGTTAATACTCTATTTTGTAGGCAAGTTGAAGTACTGTGCTAACTATTGTGGTTTTGAAGGAATAGTCATGGTATTGCTCTTTGTTTCTATGGTTTTTCACTCTATGTAAATTTTTTGAAAATTGAGAGAAATAACTGGAATGTCTTTTTTTCACTCATGATTTGTTTCTAATCACAAGGACTCCATAACATGTTTTTTAGGACCCAAAGTCCAATAGAATACATTTAAAACTTAAAACATTCTAAGTTACAAAAGTCACATTTAAATTTGGTGTTTTAAAAATATTTTTACTTAAGTTATTTTTGTTTTTCAATGTTTTACAATAAAAAATGCCAAGGGGCTCAAAATTCATCACAAATTTCATTTTGGTGTTATAAAAATGAAATCTCACATTAGTTAAATACTCATAAGAGTTTCATTTGTATGCTTGTTTGTTGATGTTTTTGTTTGGCAAGATCAGTGACATGTGAATTCTCTCCCCCATCCCCTTTAGTGACCTTGGGTGATCAAATATGCTCACTCTTTACATTTATCACTTTAGTCCAAAAACATGGAAATAAATTTGTTAAGGCCCTCCTCAAAATCAATAAGAGTTGTGTGACCTCAAAAGACCCTAAATTCCTTCCACTTGTCTTTATTTCATGAATTTTGGCTGGTGGGTAGGATTTCATCACCTCCTCACAAGTTATATATGAAAGCATTAACCCAAGAATTCATATTCTAAAATCATTTAAACCCCAATTTATAGTGGGGTATATAAATTGAGGGTGAAAACTTGGATGCTTGTTTTGAGTGATTAAAATAATGTCTATTAGTGGCACTTATCCTCAAAATGTATGGGTAAATAAAACATAACATTACATGGAGTAATTGATGGATGTAGTGGTTGTGAAAAGGATAAGACCTTTTCATAATAAGTTAGTTTAAGTGTATCCAAATGACATGATTGTGCCCTAGTTTTTACCACACATAAGGGACCATTTATAATGAATGAAAATTTATATTTTAAAAAACCCCACTTTTTGTGGACATACTATTGATGCAAGGCAAGTAACCCAAAGTTCCATATCATCATACAAACTCTCGAGAGAAGAGGGGGCCTAAAATACCTATTTTTCATGTGCTTTTACTTTTTGGATTAACTATTTAAAGATCCTCTCAAGATCAAGTATATAGATAGAAATTGATAGTATGATGCAACCTTTTCAAGTTTAGGATTTAAGACGTTACACTTTGGTGATTTTGTCATTTTATCCTTTTTACTTAAATGGTCTTGAGTCAAATCTTTTTTTTTTGTAATACCACATCCAAAAATGAGTCTTGTTTACACATCACTCCTTTGTTTGAAAAGGAATTATGCTTTCCATTTAATATGACACCTTCTCCTTAATTTTTTTTCAAAAAACTTTTTGTGTGTCACTTGTTTGAAAATGGTGTATTATTAAACCCAATTCATTCTAAGTCTTATGCCTTAAAGTTCTTTGAAACAAAATATTTGTCATATATTTAGTTCAATATAGTATCATCATGTTGCTCAAATTATTTCAAAGACTTGTTGCCTTGTATCCAAAATTACAATCTCAAAACCACGTGTGCCTTTTAGATATATGCCTATTACCATCATGATGCTCATTATTATCTCATTTTTTGTCTATTTTCAATAGCCTAGTCTTACTAATAAAGTTAAAAATTAGATTTGAGAAGCTAAAATCCAAACATTGATTGGTTTATATCTAGGCATTTTTTAATTTTGTCCTAGATATTAATCTTTCACTTTTGGGTTTTGTAACTTAGGTTAATTACTTGTTTCAATTTAAAGACTATTTGTGCCTAGATTTGGGGAAGTGGTCTATCTTCCATATGCCTAAATTTTCATTTATTTTTCCAAATGATCAATTAAATTTTTAAATGTGAATGCCTAGTTTATCTAAAAGTGTTTCAAAAAAATTAGATTAAACATCTTGCCTTTTAGACCTTCTTTTGTCTAAAGTCTATATTTTTCATTTTCCAAAATACCTAGCAATACTTGTTTTGAGCCTAGATTTTGTGCCTTATTTTCCAAAAGACCTAGAAACTTTTGTTTCTTTATACCTATATTAGAATTGTTTGAAACACTTTTTACCTAGGTTTGGAATTTTATTTTTATTTCATCCACTTGGCCATTTATTTAAGGTGGTTGATGTTTGACATTTAATATTAGAATGTTTTAGCCCAAGTTTTAACACATACCATTTTGTAAATACAACTCCAATCCTTAGACCAATTTTAGACCATTTTTCTTTTAGACATTAATTTTTATATTTTTTATAACTCTCGACCTTTATAAAATGTTCATCATTGAGTTGGATATGTCTCATTACACTCTTATTAGAGCCATGTACAATCCAAGTTATGATAACATGGTCACACAAGATGAATTTATTCAAGACCCCTATGGTGATGATGTAATTTCTAAGATGGATCTTTATCCTCCTTACATTACACAATTAGAGGAATAAATATAAGATCCCTTAGCCCATTATTTGGTTAGCATGCCTCCATATTCAAAGAAAGACTAATATAAAATAGTGTAGTACCTTGTTAGTGTACCATCATTTGTAGACCAAGTTCAAAAATAGTTATATTAAATTACTATGACATAAACATATGATCCTTATTAATTTAATCATCACTTCCTTGAAAACAAGTATGGATTTTTAATTAGAGTCATGGAGGTAAGGGAAAAGTTTCTAATAGACCCCCCATGAAAATTTACCTAGTCTAGTTAGAGTTCCTTTTAACATACCTTATAATAAAAAAATTAAACACACGTCTTCTCTCAATCCTCAAGTTCTCATGTCAATGTCATATCAAAACCCAGATATGATTTTCATAGGAAAGGGCCTCATGGAGGACCACTTTCTATGAATGCAAATAACATATCAAACCTATTTGAAATTACCATGTAATTTTAATAACATGGCCATGTAAAAATCTCTATTCATTGAGCTAACTCCTTCAAAATGGGTATTTATTGAGTTGAAAGGTCAAGAAAATCTAGGTATGGACCCATTTTCACAAATAACTATAGTTGGTGACATGTTAAAGATCCCAACTATTGAATAAGTGTCTACTTCTTCTATGCAAAACAATGTGCCAAACATGGTGGATAACATACAAGTGTCATCCAATCTAATCCAAAATGGTATAAATACACCAATAATAAGTCCACAACAATAAGGGGTAGGAACTCATAATCCCCAACCACAACAAGTTACCTCTAATCCTCCACCAGTTGCTTCATTAAGCACACAATCACAAAGGTTAAGTAATCAAGTACCAACTAGTGAGTTGCCTCAATAAAACATGATGAATGCTACTCCACATTAATAAGTGATGAGTAACATTCCATAAAAGTAAGAACAATCTAATATACCATCGTAGTAGAGGTAGGACATTCTACCACTTGAATAGGGGGAAACAAATGTTCTTCCTCACTAAGTAGTGACAAGAACACCTAAATATTCATAGACTAACATGTCTTTGCAATAAAAAATATTGCCTAATCAATAATGTATGTCCATTTGTCAAAGATAAATTCTAAACACCCAAAAAAATATAGTTAACAATAAATTTTCATGAAATAATGAGGTAGCATTGTCGCATAAGCACCAATTAGGGAATAATTGCCTTTTGTTCATAATGTGCCATAAATCTAATGATACAGCCTTGGTACACAAGAAGTTCCCCTTATTCAGCAAGGTTTGACTAGTTTAAAACAATTCCTTACTCAACCTCAATAGGCATAGTACTTTACCCCAAGCCATATACTTCCATCACAGTAATAAATCCCTCAAAGTCAGGCCTATATACTAAATTTAAACCAAAATATCACACTGCAACATGTGCAATTCCAAAAATCATATCATAATATTTTAATGCATATTCCTTATTAGTTCCCTAAGCAAACCAATATCCCATAACAAAACATTCCTCCATTATACCCTGATCAAGGGAATCTACCTTTGACTGCCTAGCTTCCACCTTAGGTTAATGTTCCATTTAGTTTCTTGCCACAAGAGTTTTAATAAATGAAGCATGTAATTGTCTCCATTAAATTAAATAAATAGGCCAATAAGTTAAATTTATATGCCGTGTGTTCATACCTATTAAACATGGAGTATTTGTAAATACCATTTCCTCCATGGTTTGAGCCATTGAATTTTGATAAGTACAAGGGTAAAGGAGACCCTAAGGCTAATTTAATAGAATTATTTGTTTTTTGATACCTAGTGGCTTATAATGACATTTATTTAATCCTTATGTTTCCTTAAAGTCTAGAAGGATAGGAATTAGAGTGGTTTATAAAACTACCAAAGAATTATGTATCTAATTTTGATGACCTATCAAATAAATTTATGCAGCATTTCTCTTATAATCATGAACATGAGATTTTGTTAGTAAATTTAAATCAAGCCAAGAAAAATGTTGTTGAAAGTTTTGAAATATATCTAAAATGATGGTGAAAAATTATAGGTTTTTCACTCATATCTTATCAGACAAAAAATTGGCTGCTATTTCATTAAAAATTTACACAATGAGATGTCCTATCATTTGGAGATTCAGTGTGCACATACCTTCAAAGAGATAATCACAAAATTTTATTGATGGAAAAGGCCCTTATTAAAAAAGGGATTATCAATCCCACCTCTTCTAACAAAAATCAAAATCAAACCCACAATAAAGGCCAAAATCAAAACCAAAACTAGGTCCAAGTACAAGCATTAAGTACCATCCCAAACTAGTAATTATGAAAATTTAAATCAAGTCAATCACAACAAGAATGTTTTTGTAAATAGAGTAACTAAGTCAAGTCATGTCCAAATGGTGAAAAAACTATATTCTCAATTGATTTTGTAAATGCATCTTACTCCCCATCAATAACCTATTCAACAAGCACAGCCTCCATAGCAGCCTGGACTAGCTCAACAAACATAGCAACCACTAACTTTGAAAACCCCTCCTCCAAGTATAAATTTGCCTACTCATCAATTATTTAGTGATATGGAGAACCTATTAAAGCCATGTTTTACAAGCTATCCATAACTAACATAATTAGTTAGCCAATTTTGAATCATTATCCTAAGGGTATTCCTTATCTAGACTGGTATAGATAAAATGAGCTATGTGAATATGATTTTTTTCATGGACATAATCTATGTCAGTTTTTGAAAATCAAACACCTCATTCAAAATATGTTAGAAAATGTAGAGATTACATTTGATAATAGAGAATCTACATCTAATCATAACTTGGGTATATATCAAAATCCTTTTTTGCAACATAATATTTTCAACCAAGAACAAAAACAAATGTTAGAATAACATCAATAATAAAATAAGCTACAAAAACAATAATAATTCTACTAGTAATAACAACAACATCAACTAAATGGATATAACCAAGGTTAAAATGACCCCAATACTAAATATATTTACCATGCAATTTCACATGACTACACTAAATTTGTAGGTCATATTGCAGGAGGTCACATACATACCATCACCATTAATCCTAGACCAAGCACTAATAGAATAAGACCATTTCTAAACAATTCAAATCAATCCACTTATGTCAATGATCCTTCTTTGGCATGGGATTGTAAAAAGGTGCAATAGTAATAGGGGATTACTATTTTGGGACCTTACTCTAATAACTCATCATTGCCTTGTGACGATAAATAAGTGCACTGACAATCGAGACATATCATATCTAGCCTCCCTCCATAATTATTTTCTAGCAACAAAAATCATGTATCTAATCTTGATTATGAACAATCATAACTCATTGGTCAAAGATTATAATTCTTATACCTCAAACACTATAAATGAACCCATCCAACCCACCATCCTGGATAGGAAAAAATCATATACCATTTTAAAGGAAAAAACATTCAACATAATGGAGAAAATTTAGAAGATGCCTACACAAATCTCTATTTTGGATTTGTTGTGTACATCTAATATCCACAAAAACATCTTATAAAGCTATTAGGCTAATTCCAAGTTTGAAATGACATAATCTTAGAAAAATTACAAGCTTTGGTTGGACATCTAGCCCTAGTCCAACATTTAAACTTCAATAAAAGTGATATGTCATCCCTTGACCCTCTCCGTAATAACCTATCATACATCAAAGTTGTCATTTCATGACACAAATTGAAATGTGTCCTTATAGATAATGGGAAAGGGCTAAATATTATGTATCTAAATATCATTAAGAATATCTAATATACAAAAACCAAGCTACAATTGGAAATGATCACTATCAAGGCCTATGATAATGAATAATGGGAATCACAAGGTACCATACGCTTCCTAATTACCATTGGGCCCTTAAACCATGATATACTTTTTCATGTGTTAGACCTTGACCTATATTATGATATTCTCTTGGGTAGACCTTGGATATATGAAATTCATGAAATCCCTTCGACATTGCATCAGTGTCTCAAATTCTCTCACTTAGGCATGGAGGTCACCATCAATGAAGATTTGCAACCTTACAAACATTGCAAACATTTAGAGGTCGAGTATGAAATATAAAGCTACCACTTTGGTTTAGATTTGGTTCCCAAAAAGGATAAGGGCAAATAAATACTTGTTCACTTACTAGAGGTTAATTTCATAGACCTAGATAGTCTTGATTCATCTTCTCATATTCCACCTCTTGAATTATCTAATCATTTTACCATCTCAGCTAATGGCCTAAGAGTGTATTTGACCCATGAAATGTTTCATATTTCTAGGCTTTCATATAAACCCAAGTCATTTTGAAGACCTCAATCTAAGGAAACTTACATGGAATGTCAATGAAAAGGAAAGGGCAAACTTCATAGTCTATCTCTTATCATTTTCACACTGACCATTAGCTATGAAGAAGACCCACTTGCCAATGATGAATCATGGTTATCTAATGACAAGTTGTCTAATTGTTAAAAAAAAAAACAAGTACCCCATTCCTAGTAGGATCATAGAGAGTCAATCCTATGAAGGATGAGGCCTCAGGTCAAATTATCAAGGAACAATTGAGCCAAATTCTATAACTCAACATAAAGGAACCCATGGTCTCAAATTGAAATTACCTAGGGGTGACCTCACATATTTTATTCATCTTCCATTGTTAATGACTAGTGATGATGATGATGCTATTATAAAAATAAAGTCCAATCATAACATTTATTAAGACCTTGTCAATACCAATTTATTTGACCCCCATGCCATTTATAAAATTAGCCCAATTATTCACAATAATCTGCTTCCTCTTTATCATCCTCAACCTATATCCTGGGACCAACAACAATCCATAGTGTTTGTAGATGAGTTTGAGAATGATGAGGCATTTTATGATTTTTTAGGATTAAGAGACAATGGTCCATTGGGATACCACAAATAAGTGTTCTCTATCAAATAGAATCTTGTAGCCTATTTTAGAGAATGGGTAAACATCATGAGCCACAAGCAAATGACTAAAACATTGAGTTCCCAAAGTGAAAACCTCTTTGAGGCACTCTTAGACCATGGTAAAATTAAAGAGAAAGGACAATATTATAGTGAAAACCTATTTTAAGCACCATTAAATGGGAGTGTTCATGCTTCCTCAAATGAAGCTCAAGAGACCACCAATGATGAGCTTGATTTTGTATCTAAGTTCAGTTTTGAATAACAACATGCCTTTGATTGAATTATCTAAGAGTTTCCATCATTGTTTATAACATGTCCATCCATACCATTGGGATATTCTAATTCATCTTATTTAGGAGAGTTTGAAGAACCAGTCCAAATAAAGGACTTTATAGTTGTAGGCCAATTCAAATCATTTCTAAACAATTTTAAAAGACATATCAAATCTCCTTGTATAACATACTATAGAATTCCAATCAAAAATCCATACCACCCAAAATGGATCAAATTAGGTGTTGAACTCACTAAGGATTAATTTAAAATATTTACATCCATTTGGAGGGAATTTATTGATATCTTTACCTAGGCCTATTCAGCTATACTAAGTTTGGATTTGACCTTGGTTATACACCACCTTATTATACATCTTGATGCCAAAAATGTGAAGCAAATTTTTTAAACTATTAATCTTTGAATTTATTTATTAGTAAAAAAATATTTATAAAAATGCTTATAAGTGAGATGTAATCAACTAATTGACTACTCAGATTGGATCTTGAATGTTGTACATGTTAGTAACAAGCTAGAAGGAATTATAACTTCCACTGATTTTAGAGAAACAAGCAAGGCCTATCCCAAGGCTTAATTTCCTCTACCAAACATTGAAATGATAGTTCACTCTATATCAAGGTACAAAATTCTTTCACTAATGGATGGATTTTTAGGATACAACTAGATCTGTATTACACCAAAAGATTGACATAAGACAACATTCACCACTCAATAGGGAACATTTTGTTATAAAGTTATTCTATTTGATCTTAAGAATGTTAGGGACACATACCAAAGATCCATGACCATCATATTTCATGATATGATGATTGACATTATTGAAGACTATTTTGATGACATATTGGGTAAATAAAACACCAAGGCTGATCATCTAGCCACACTACAAAATTTTTTTGAGAGGCTTCATGAATACAAGGTCAAACTCAATCCTAAAAAAATTATCTTTGGTTTTACTTTAGGAAACATTTTAGGCTTCATCTTCTCTTTCAAATCCATCGAATTTTATTTGATAAAAGTGTAAGCTATAACTAAATGCTACTACCTTCTAATTTGAAGCAACTTTACAATTTGTAGGGTAAAATTTAGTTTATCAGATGCTTCATATATCATTTAATTAAAAAATTCCATCCATTTAAACACCTAATAAATATGGGTGTCACATTTCATTGGGATGAATAATTCTAAAGGGATTTTAAGTACCTAAAAGACTATCTTTCCAATCCACCTATTTTATTACCACCAATGCTAGGAAATTTGTTTCTATTATAGCTATCTATAAATGATAAGTTCTTGGGGACACTTATAGCTCAACATGATGATAATGGAAAAGATAAATTCATATATTATCTAAGTTGTGCACTAGTTACGTATGATCATAATTATATGCCCACTAAAAAATCTTGTTTAGTTATGGTCTTTGTAACCCAGAAAATATGACATTACATGCTAAAAACTAAGACCATAGATATTTTCAAAGTAGATCCACTCAAGTTTTTACTATCTAAAATATATTTAAAATACCACATGGCTAAAAGGAGCACGCTTCTAAGTGAATTTGAGATAGAATATGTCAAATAGAAAGCCATAAAGGGACAAGTTCTTATAGATCAACTTGTTAAAGATCCCCTTGTAGATATCAAACCACTTACTTTCAAATTCCTATATGAGTCCATAATGAACATTATTGAAACACCTCCTAATTAAGAACATTGGATTCTATATTTAAATGGGCCATTCACATCACATGCATCAAGGGTAGGCCTATTTTTTATTATACCACATGGGGATATTATCCCTAAATCATTCTATATTAGCTTTCCTTGTACTAATAATATGGTTGAATACCAAGAACTCATTGTAGGGGTTCATTATGAAGGACAATGGAATATTAAACATCTCAAGGTTTATGGTGGTTCTCAATTAATCATCAATTGATTTATAGACCATTTTTTGACCAAAGATGACAATATGGTTCCATACAAGGCCATGATCAACACTCTCAAATAATAGATTATTGACATAAAATTTAAACACATAACAAGGGATAGTAATAATATAGAGGATGCCATGGACACAATTGGATCTTTGATCTGCCATATAAATAGGGAAAAAATATCAATTCTTTATTGAAAATATTCTAGTGCCATCTCATTAACCTTAAATTGTTTCAATGATCTGTGATATTATTAGTCCCAACTCTATATGTAATTTATACCTTTCTTCTTTCCTTCATGATCATATCATGCTAGTAGACCTATCACACAAATAACAAGAGGCCTTTACCGACCAATCCTCATGATATACTTTAATTGGACCAACCCTTTACTGCCATAGCTTTGATGAAACTCTATTTCATTATTTAAGTTCAATGGAAGTAACATTACCATTACATCAAGTTCATGAAATATTATGTGGAGCCCACACAAATAGGGACATTATATCAAAAAATTTCCTATGTAGTTGGTATTGTTAGCCAACTATAGATGTAGATGCAACTACTTATATCAAAATGTCTGACCAATGTCAATGGCATACCAATCTAATTCATGCCCCAAGCAAAACACTAAAACCATTTCTTACACCATATTCATTTACAACATGAGGACTCAATCTCATTGGGAAGATTAACATAACATCTTGTGATGACCATAAACACATCCTTACTGTTACCAAATATTTCACTAAGTGGGTTGAAGTTATACCCCTAAATTACATGATTGGAAAGCATATTTCCATGTTCATCTTGAACCATCTCATTTGGCATGATGTTATCCCATCTAACATTATATCTAATTATGGAATATCATTCAAAAATAAGGATGTCAATTTTTTTTGTTTTGAGTAAAACATTACTCAAATTTCTTTTATGGCATATTACCCTTAAGGTAAAATCTAAGCAGAGGAATCCAACAAAACCATTATCAACATTCTTAAAAAGATTGTCAATTGTAATAGTTACAATTGGCACCTCCAAATATTTTGTACCATCTATGGATAATAAACTAATTATCATACCCTAATAGGATCCATTACATATTCCTTAGTTTATGGAACTGAGGCCATTCTTCCCATTAAGATTGAGTTACCTTTTATACGTATCTCATTGAAACACATCTGGGATGATGAAGATTATAGAGTAGCTCACCTATAAGAGTTATAGTTACTTGAGTAGAAATGCATGGCCACTATCAATAGACTTCAATCATACCATTAAAAACTATGTGGGCATCATAACTAGCAATACAAACATAGATTTTTCAAACTTGGGGATCTTATTCTCAAATAAAACCATAAGAACACCATAGTCAAGAATAAGAATAAAGGCAACTTCAAGCCCAAATGGATAGGACTCAATATTATTGTTACAAATTATGGATCCAAAATATACAGGATCATTACACTAGATAAAGATAAACTTGATAATCTGATGAACATCATACACCTCAAGTGTTACTTCACTTGATATCCCTAAATTATTAATTATGAGGCTCATTTACACTTACCATATTATGATATTCTTTATACCATACCTTATACCATTATACCATACCTTTTTTATTAACCAAATTTATTTTTACCATCCCTCCCTACCCTTTGACCTTGATTCCATTCCATTTTTTCTTAGTCCATCAATGAGAGGATTCAGATCAATTTCTAGTCATTGATTCAATATTATACACAGAGGTAGTATTTTGGACCAATATGATAGTGGTTTGGTAGTTCTATATTTTATTCATTTTTTGTTTTATACTTAGTACTCTTGAATTTAATCACCTTTGGAAAAATTAGTATGTTACTCTATGTTACTAATTATAACATCCTTTGGGAAAATTAGTATCATTAACCAATGTCATTGTTTCATAATTATAACTACCTATGAGAAAATTAGGAACATATTTATCATGCCTTAAAGACCCACCTTGATATTCCTATGTCATACTATGCCATTTGCCTAATTTGAGAACTTATTGCTACCTAGTCAGATTCCTCCACTATTAGGTAGAACTATAGTGCTTTAAGGTCCCATCTTAGGACTATGTAGGCGATGCATAATTCACATTGAGGATAACTCAGTCACCCTTTGGGATGATCTCACCATTTTTAGATAAATTTCAATTTTGAATGCTCTTATCATTTTGTGAGTTGGACCATTCAGTATCTCATCATTCTCAATTTGACTTCAAATACATAGAAAATTCCAAAAACATTTGTAAATGATCTTAAAAATCCAAAAAATTACCAAATCAACCACTTTTTTACCTTCAAGATTTTGGTAACACTTACTATTTCACTATAACCACTTTTCATTTAGTTTCTCCATATTTTTTGGTCCCTAAGCCTTACACTCTCATTATTTTATGTGTTTTCATAATGCACATTATGTATTCAAATTTGACACATTAATTATTGCTAGGCTTCATAGTACACTCTCATCATTTTATGAGACCATTCCCATATTCATCTACCTCATCCCTCATATTCTCTTGCTTCTCATAAATTTTATTCTATCCCACCTCCTGGGAGAACTAAATCTGGCTTGAAGTTTATGTTGGACCTTGCATCAATGAAATTATGTAGGTAGTGTCCACTTACCTAATACATTTAGATTCAACTTGGCTACCCCTTCTTTTTATTCTATTCCCCCATTTTATCTATTTATTTCATTGTCTACTATAGTCTAGAGGTAATGTTTGTCATCTTGTTTTTATCATTGCTTCTCTATAGCCTAGGGATAACTTTGTGTCATTTTTTTGTCTTATATTTGCACTAACATTATGATTAACGATTAATTTTATTTATTTGATGTTTATTTCTTGATGTTTTGTGGTACTTTTAATTTACTAGTGTTTTATCTTCTTATTTCTTTATTTGTTTGTCTATTTGTTTGTTTTAATCATTGTGCATTGACTTAGTATACTTACATTCATTAGGTGGTTCCTTGTGCATTATACATAATTCCATCCATATTCATACATCAACATTATCATTATGGTTTTTATCATATATGTATGCTTTTTTATTATTTATTATATCGTGTGTCGGTCCTTATGCATATTTTGGTTAAGCCATCATGGTGTTTTATATCATGATACCTACCATAATGTGTTATAATAAAAATTAGCTCAATAAATATTACAAGTAATGTGGCCATGACACTTCTCATTAGAACCTAAATTTTTTCCAATCTATCCAAATCATTCCTAAAATATAGAGTAATTAAATCATGAAATAATTCTAAATCCTTTCTAGTTAGGATGTGCAACTCCATACTAGTAGGTTGCCTAAAATTATCTTTCTCTTTCGTACCATCTTACTCTTAATCCATGAGTTCAAATTCTAAATGTAATCCCCATATTCCCATTTTCCATATTATATCCATTATTTCCCAATGATTCTAACTACCTTTGGGAAAATCATTATGTATCATCCCACCTGTAGAGAGAATGATTATAACCACCTATGGATAAATCATTGTGTGATAATATATTAAGATGTTAATGATTATGACTACCTTTGGGTAAATCATTATCTCTATCTTCCCTACTAGGGCCAAATCAAAAAATAATTATTCAAATTAGGTCCTCTTAAAATATTATAACCGTTTGTGGATAAATCATTATTTTGACTCATATGCCCAATTGGGGGATCTTTTTCTTCTACCAGTGATTATAATTGTCTATGGGTAAATCATTGTTTTCCTTTTAATGATTATAAACTCCTTTGGGTAAATCATTCTCTTGTTACCCTATCCTTTGGCTAATGATTATAACTACATATGGGCAAATCATTATCTTTTGACCTTACTATGATGATGATTATAAATGCCTTTGGGCAATTTACACTTTTTATTTTCCTAATTGGTGTATCTCATTGTGCTATTGATTATAACAACCTGTGGGAAAATCATTCTTTTCCCCACTATTCTCCTTTTGGTCCCATCATTTTCCTTATTTTTATGGACCAATGGCCAACCTCTTTTGTCAAACAATCCCTCAAGGGAGCATCTAGAGATCATCTGTCACTGTCAATTCATTAGGCATACAAGAAATTTTAATTTTTTGATAAGATGTTATTGTGCCTATATCTTGAAATGCCTTCCTATATAGGGGAAAACTATAGACACCCAATTTCAGCCACAACTAACTTTTGACTGGACTTTAAACTGATTCCTACCAACCATTCTAAATTAATCCTAAGATTTACTAAACATCTAAATTTCATATATTCATCATTAATAAATACTCATAATCATTTTAAAACATCCCTATTTGGGATAATAACTTGTATACAATAATAACCTCTCATGGATTCATCCTAAATCACCTTGTGGCATAACAACTATCAATTTGGCCTATGGACCCATCAAATGGGGCACTTAATCAAATATTGAAAGAGCTAAAATGATAATAAAAATCAATCATCTAATTAAATAATATTAAATTCTTAGTCAAATTATCCATTTGCAATTAATGAATATCTAAAAATTAAAATTCTAAAAATCTAAATATCAAGCCTTTTCATCATTGGCTTTATGAGTTGTCAAGCTCTTCTAAAATATCCCAAAATTCCTAATTTGAGATCCATTCCTAGTAATTCAAAATCATAATTACATGACAAATTTTAACTCAAATGGATTAGTCTCAACTCACTTAGGGTTAGTTTAAACCCATTTTATGTTTAAAGTCAGCCTTAACTCACCTTGGGTTAATTATTGAGGCTATTAATAAAAGGCATAAATTCCTTCAAAGCTTTTATAAGAGTAGTGTTATAATTCCTAAATTCCTTACAATTAGTGTCACCATTCTCAAATCTTAAGCCAATCAGCCTAGATAAGGTGTTAAGGAAAGGTGAAGCCAACAAAGCTCCATTGATGAAGATTTATTGATGCACAAGCCAAGAAAGCCACTTAAACAAGACATTAAGAGCTCTAAGGAAGGTATAATAAGGTTTTATTATATGATTTAGTTGTGTTTTTATGTGCATACTTGTTACCTATGCTCTCCTTAGTGTCTAAGCTAGAGGTGTTAGGATATTAGTGTGTTTATTTGAGTTTTATTTTTGTAACTAACAAAAGGATAACCTCACTTCTCAAAATTAATTTTTCACACCCACCATCTCCATTTTTTAAGGAGAACCTATTGTATGAAATCCAAATGAAGAACATATAGGTGAAAAGGATAATTTATCAAGAGAGGATGATCAAGAGTTATGTTGTTCAGATGAGATTTAATTTGGCATAGAAGAAGATCATGTTTCATCACTTGAGGATCTATTAAAAAATCAAATTGTAGTAGTGAGTCTCAAGAAGCCTATCATGAATATGTTACAAAAGATATGGTAGTATCTAGTGATATTGTAGTAGTGGTTTCAAAAGGTAACAACCCTATGCATAAACTAAGTACATATAAAGAAGCTACAAGTGTGGATCAAAAATATTTCAATGAATAACTTGAATAATTTTTAGTAGTTGATTATCAAGATGTCATATCTAAAAATAATCATAAAAAGCCTAGAAAATTGTTCTAATGAGCAACTAAATTCTTTAATTTTAGCTATTCCTATTGATATAATATAGTTACATCAGAGTACTTTCTTAGTATTGAAGGGAAACATGAGGTAAGTATTGAGCCACATGATGAGTTTGTCTATATTGAACATATGTTTGCTTCAATTAATTCACCTGGAAATAATTCAAATAAGTTGAAAATCAAGAAAAGAGCTACTCTAACCAGAATGACACTTAAACAATTATTTATTCCTCATCTTTGCCAACCACATGGAAAGGACTTAAGAGGTTTTTATTTTGATCTAGGTTGATCTTGAATTTTATGCATAGTATTATTATATTTTAAATTTCCTCCAAATTATGTTATGCACATGTTTTGTTTGTAGCTTTAGTTTTCAGTTCCTCTAAGTGTTATCTTTCACATCTTTTATTTGGTAGTTGTTATAATTTTAATTCAATAAGTGCTTAGTAAAAGTATAATAATTTATTGAAGAAGGCATTTTTTGTTTCATATTTGGTTATATTTTCATGAATCCATAACCCAATAGATATATCTACTGGTATTGAGTATTTAGTAGGAAAACATCCCCAATAAATTCACCACCAAACTATTATCACTTAGAAGTGCACTTTATAAATAACTTTTGCATGTTCTCAATTTTTTTGATACAATGGAAACTCTAAAATGTTTGGGTGACATCATGATGGATATAATATTCAAATGAAGGGTTGGTTCACTTTAGGACATTCACCCACTTCTCTCTAAACTCTCTCAGGTAGTACTTTTTTTAGTAGAAAAGGGTGTAAAATAACAATGCTAAAGCTAAAAATGAAAATCAAAACTTAATTTTGAGGTGATACAACAATGTTTGGGTCAATTATGTAGATAATTAACACACTTTAGAAGATAAATATCTTACACACACTCACTTCATTTTCATAAAGTGAGTCTTGCATCAATATTTCACATAGAGGTCTTGGAAACATTCACACTAGTTATGAAGGAATGAACAATGGTTGAAATCACTTCTATATTAGGTAGAAACTAGAATTAAACACTCTATAGAATAATTTTGACAAAGAATGTTGAAATTTTTTGCAACATTGGTAAAATTTGCTTATGTGCAAGTTTTCAAGAAGAATCCATTCATGGATCAAAGGTATAAAAGGGTCTTCAAAAACATCATACATCATTCATTAGGCTAAATTCATGCTCAAGAACAACTTACAATTTAAAATTCTGATAGAATTTTCTTTTATTCCTCTAACTAATTATTTTAAAGCTAGTGAATAATTAATTAAATTTATGAACAATCATTAATAAGAATAGGTACTCTAAAACCCTTCTTAAACCCTAATGGTTTAATTCTAAGTAAAATCTTTACTTTTTTTGGTATTTTGTTATAATCTAGATGGGTTTTGAGATATTATATGGCATACAATACATTTATAAACCTTATTTAATCAAAATTTTAGTACAAATAATGGATAAAGAGAAAGGTACAAGCATTAGGGTTTTAAGAAAGCAAGAGAGATAGAAAAAAAGGAATTTTTGATAAGATTAAGATATTATTTGAGAACATCCAATGATTTTAATGTTTTTACAGGTTATTAATGGTCCCAATAAAAAAAGTAACAAGGTCTTTAGTTGTTATGTACCCAGGGTTATGATATATTAATTTATATGGATTTATGGAGATGTTGACATGTGGCACACACACCCGTTAGTTATTTATATGAGTCTAATATATTGAGATAATTGAGTAACTTGTGGAGTTAGTGCTTTGCGTAATGGTTATACTACAATAAGATTAGGAGGTTACACATCCATTATTATTTAGATAGAGTTCTATATAAAGGATATGATTATCATTATAAAGGAAAACATTAAGCATTGAGTCTTAAATTATAAAATGATATTAGAGGTTGTCCCCTTAGAGAGACATTGTGTAGTTATTCCTTCCTAAATGAGTATTATATGGTGTTGCCCTACATTAAAGGTAGTCTATTTCTACATATATTAAATATTTGGACATCTTGGTCTACCAGTATCCATTGTGTTGTGTTGATATAAATTATATTATTCATTATTTTTAATTATTATAAGTGTGGATGATACCAAGTGGTATTAGAGCTTCAATTTGGATAATTTTTATGTAGCAAAACACTAGTTTTATGGAATCATCAATATATTTCAATAAGTTTCAAATTTATGCACAATTTTTTTCATTGAGATGAATAATATTTTAAGGAAGTCAAAAGAAAAAAATAAAACCTTGATGATTATTTTTGAGGGATTTATAGATATTTTAGGGTTAGTACTAATGTCAGCATATCAATTGAAATATAAGGAATTTTTATTCAAAATTTTTACTAATGTTATACATAAATACAAGAGAAGTATAGACAAAATGTAAGAATTTCGTAAATTTTTTGTGTGATTTATTATGTTATTATGATTTTTCATATATTCACTCTATAGGCCAAATTTTATGGCATGTTTTAATATAAAATTTACTAAAATTTAGCTATCATAAGAAGAAACTATAATCAAAATTTGAGACTATTTTGATTAGTTTTGAATGACTTATTGATATTTTATGGTATTTCATTAACTTTAGTTTTTTTGTGGATCATGAAATTGAAATAATTTTTAGGGGAGGATGATACTGATGCTAGAGAATGGTGTGTCCTTTTTAAAAATAATAATACTCAAATAATTTTATGGCAAACATGCTTGTCTCTTTCTTTTTCTAGGCCTACACAACATTGGTTTAAATAGTTAGCCTTCACATAGGTATTCTTCATGGGAATAAATGGGATAAAAAAGAAAAAGAGTATGAAGAAGATGAATTAAATAATTATGGTAATGAAGAATACAATGGAGATGATGAAGATGAAAAATCAATGGAGGAAAATAATGATGATGAGGAGGAAAATGCAAGTGATGATGAAGAATAAGAAATCAAACATAATGATAACGAGGAGAGTACCAATGGTGAAATAGGAGAGGTAGAGGATCTCAAATAAGAAGAATAATAATTGGATGATAAGGGTTCAAATAATTTGGCTCTATATAAATTTGAGTCAATTTTTCAATTTTACGGATGCATTCAAAAGAAGTTTGTTGTGTCCATAAACCCTACCAGTAAGTATAAGTTCATAAAAATGAATGTGGTCAATCATCTACATTTTCAAACAAAGAATATATACGAGGTTAAAGAATATGGAGATAATATTATAGTGTTTGAATATTTCAATCTCATTATGAAAAAAACATGGTTTGCATTCATATTTTTATGATTTGGAAATGGATGATGTGGATATGGTTCTTGGATATCCATGGTTAGAGGTTTTAGGAACAATCAATATTAATTTATAGAAGAATTTCATGAAGTTTTGTTATAGTAAAATAAGGTTTCTTTATAGGATATCATAGTTAGAAATGCACAAAGAAAAATCAAGGTAGATCATGAAAATGAGATTAAAGTAGGTGAAGAAGAGCATGTGGAAGATGTAATGTAATTAATTCAACAATAAAGTATAATAGCATAAATAGATCCAAATATGATTGAAATATATCATAATATATGATAATAGATAAGCCACTTTGAGAGGGTAAGCTCCACAAGCTTTAATAAGAGTAGAATTCACAATCTGATCATAAATAGTTACCCACTACCTCCTATATATAGTCTATCTAGGCCATGGTTACTCCATAAGCTAACCTACTAACCAAATTAATGCATAGAGAAATGTGAAATAGCATTAAACAGGGATAAGTAAGCCACAAGTCAGTTATTCCTATCCTAATACATGTGATAGGTTAGGAGTGTAGCATGCCCTTCCCCTTTAGACTAACATTGTCCTCAATGTTGAACAACTCTAGATGTTGTTGCAAAAAATCTTCACCTTCCCAAGTTGCATCTTCACTACTCATGTTCTTCCACTTGATCAGATATTCCCTAATCTCTCTGGTTCTCAACTTATTAGTATGTGTTTTGAGGATCTTCTCTAGTTCTAAAATGATGCATCCTTCTTCATCTAGTTTTTAGAGCTCTATTTGGGCTAAAAATTTCTATCCAATGACATTTAAATAGGAAACATGAAATAATGGGTGTATGCGAGATGAATGAGGTAACACAAGCTTGTAATCCACACTTCCAATTTTTTGTAGAACCTAATAAGGGCCATAATACTTAGGAGCAAGTTTGTTGTCTTTTTTCTTTTGCTTCAAGGACATCTTATTATAAGGATACAAATGTATAAATACCCAATCAACCACCTCAAAATTTTGTTCACTATGGTGTTGATCTGCTTATTGCTTCGTCTTGTTTTGTGCCAAGGCCAAATTCTCTCTCAAACTAGCCAAAACCTCTTGTTGATGCTGAATGTGCTCCTCCAAATCAAGAATCATCTGTAGATCAAGATGTGTAGATGCCTATGTGGGTTGAGCTTCCATGGAACATAATCGTTTAATAATTCCCTCTGCCCCTTTTTTTAGCATCTTGGTCATATGATGTGAACTAATAAATTGTGGATATTTTTCCTATAATCCATGTAGTTCAATTTTCCTACCTTTAGAATAAAATTACATGAATAGTTCCTAGAAGTTCATCTCAATGGTACCCAAGGTTTTGAGCTATTATACTCCCAAAAAAATGTCTGTGTTACCCATGGGAGTAGCAAACATAATAGAATTGATATTTTACTCAACCATAACAAGCTTAATACTATGTCATTTGCCTAAACAATTAATTATGTCACCATCTGCAATCATGACTTGTAATTCTGGTGCTAAGTAGATAAAATAGTTCAATCAAGTGGCCAATTTATGGTTGATGAAGTTATGTGTGATCCCCAAATCAATCAACACTGTCAGCTTCTATTTCTTGAGGAAACCCACTACCTTAAGAGTTTGTGGAGTGCTAATGCCTATAAGTTCATGACAAGAGATTATAGGTTGGGAATCTTCAGGTACCTCCTCTATCTCTTCTTCATCATCATTTGGGGCATCATCTACTTCTTCATCTTCATTATATCCCTCAATGTAGAATAACTTCTTCTCAACACATCTATGTCCTTTGCTCCACTTGTTATCACAACTAAAACATAATCCTTTTGCACACTTCTCTTCAATTTGCTGAGGGGTCAATCTAGTAGGTGGAGGAAATGTTAGTGTTAATATGCTATGATCTTTAAAGTGAGTGAATGGCTACTTCTCATTGGATATGAATTTTTCCTTAGCTCTGCGTGCCATGATAATAGAATAAAAAATATTAAGTGGATTAAACATGTGTACCTCATGTTGAATGTGGTCTTTGAGTCCACCCAAAAATAGGTCATTCAATTTATTCTAAAAAATGATCTCCACACGTAAGGATAGGTTCTAAAAATGATGAATATAATCCTTGACAGAGTCAGTCTATCACAATTTTCCTAGTTGGTTGAATTAATTCTCTATCATACTATTGACATAGTGTAATTGTAGCTCCTCTATAAAAATTAACTAGGTGATAGTGAGGGTCATCTTTTTCTTTTGAGCACACAACCATCAATACCAAATGAATTGATCAGGTTCAAGATACAAGGATGCCATGGTAACCTTTTATCCACCTAGAATCTGATATAGATCAAAAAAAATCTCCATTTGGTTGATCTAATTGAGTTGATCTTTTCCATCAAATTTGTGCATATCCAGCTTTGGTAACAGGTTCCTCTGTGGCCATGTAGTTGGATTTGAAGTAGACTGGTTGAGAGAACCGTCCTGGTGGGGTTGTGTAATAGTGATAAGTGGATGATTTGACTGATTATTTTTTAAATCATTATGATATCAACCAAACTATCTTTTATGGATTTCATATTAGATTGTATGCCTTACACCTCACTTTGAATGCCTTGCACACAATAGTCAAGATGGCTCACTTTGTGATCTATGTCAAAGAACCCTAGTACAAAGGATATAGTACATCCCCCTTATGAATCCATCTCTTCCTTATTAGGTGTTTTACCTAGAGTTTTATCACCCTCTCCTTAGCCCCAATTTTGTGGACCTGCCATAAAAAGGTTTTACAATGTTGACCCTGATTGGCACTTTTGACCCAACTTTGACCAAGTGATTTTGGACTTATTTCAGCCTCAAATCAAAACATATAAAGAACATACCCTAGCCAATTTTTTCTAATATTTCCAAAAATGTAAATAAATCATAAAAATTATTTATATTATGCACTATAGATCAATTTTATAAAAACATTAAAATGATGATAACCTTTGTAAAATAGATCCAAATGATCCAAAATTTTAATGAAATATTAATTTCGTGTTTTCTCACCTCCAATAAAAAAAATTTAGAGAAATTTGGAACTTTTTTTTGATATATCCAAATTTAAAAAATTAAGGTTTCATCGACAAGATTGCCCAAATCATAGCTCTAATAGCACTTGTAATGAAATTACTTCAAAAATAAAGTAGAATAGCAGAAATAGATCCAAATATGACTAAAATATATCAGAATATATGATAATAGATAAGCCACTTTGAGGGGGAAACCTTGACAAGCTTCAATAAGAGTAGAATTCACAATCTAATCATAAATAGTTACCCACTACCTCCTATATATAGTCTATCTAGGCCATGGTTACTCCATAGGCTTACCTACTAACCAAATGAATTCATATAGAAATGTGAAATAGCATCAAAGAGGGATAAGTAATCCAAAATTTCACTATTCTTATCCTAATACATGCGATAGGTTAGGGGTGTAGCAGAAGATTTAGATGAAGACATGGATCAAGAAATAATACAAGCAAATAAAAAAACTTCATCTACCCAAGAGACAAAGTAACCACCAAAGAAAAAGGTGGAAGAGGTAGAACAAAAGGTTGATAAGGTCAAAGTTTCAAAAAAAGTTAAGGTATATATACACCCACATCATCATGAGAGGATAAAATCATGGAGCCATATGAGGGAGTGTCATAAAAATAGGCACTTTGGCTATATAGGAAATAAGAGTTCTAATAACTATGGCTATGTATGGAAGACAATGTCGAACTACTATAACTAAGTATGAAATCAGAGCAACAAAATGAAATATGGTATATGGAATCAAAGGAGGAATAATTATTCATGAAAAACAAGGTCGTATAGGTATGATCATGAATGGAATCAGACTAGTGAAATAGAATAGGGTACATGAAATCAAAGGAGAAATAATTATTCATAGACACCAAGGTAGTATTGTTATGATCATGAATGGAATCAAAGTAGCACATTGGAATTTGGAAATAAGGTTTTAAATTTATCACCTATTAGGAACACATATGGGTGTTTGAATGATTGCTCTTGGAGATAAGTGTGTAATTATTTAAAGCACACCCATTATTTGGTTTCTTCCTATGTTTTAGGGATGAAACATGTCAAGGAGGGAAAAAATGCTATGTACCTAGGGATATGATATATTTTTGTATATGGATTGATGGTGATGTTGACATGTAGAACACATCCCCATTAATTATATGGGTCTAATATATTAGGATAATTAACTTTTGGAATTAGTGCATTGGGTAATGGTCAGCCTAAACTTGGATTATGAGGTTACCCATCTATTGTTAGGTAGATAGAGGTCTATTTAAAGGAGATGATTATCATTGTAAATTAATAAAGTAAGCATTGAGTACTCTATTACAAAAATTATATTTGAGGTTTTCCCATCAAAGAGACATTATGCAGTTATTCCTTCTTAAAGGAGTATTGTATGGTGTTTCCCTACCTTAAGGGTTTTTTATTTATGCATATATTGAATATTTGGACATCTTGGTCCATAAATATCTATTGGGTTATGTTGATATAAATTATATTTTTCATTATTTAAAATTATTATAAGTGTGGATCATAACATTAGGCTCATAAAACTCAATAAAATGGAAAAACTCAAACCCACATGCATTCAAAAATAAAATTGTGCAATCTAGTCAACATAAAAATGTGCTTATTTTGAGTTTTACTCAATGAAATATCATGAAATTTGACATGAAGGTTTTTTTTATATCATTTAAGATTTTAAGGTGCTTTCATGTCTATACTATACTTTAAGAGAGAAAAAATTAAAAATGATAGGTTACCCCTCTTTTGGATAAATTTATAAAAGGTCAAGTCAACAAAAAGAATCTTCAGTTAACCCTAGAAAGGTGGAGTTCAAAACATGCAAAAGTGAAGAAGTTGAGTTCAAGTTTTGGTCAATATTTTAAGTCAAATTTTCATGCAAGATAACCTTTAGAAGGTCAACATTCATCCCACTTATAATACATCCCCTTTGGTCTATTTTTAGAAGAGGCATGAGGCTAAAAATGTATGAAGGTTGCATGCAAGATAGATCAAGTTCAACTCTAAGTGTGAAGTCAAGATTGTAGACATCTAAAATATAACACTACTAGATTTCACCTAGAATTCAAACTGATTCCTACCAATCATTGAAAATTAATCCTATTAATCACTAAAAACACCAAATTTGATTGTGTATCATTAATCAAAAATTAGAATCATGTTGAAACATCCCTAATTGGGGTATCCTATTGTATGAAACCACAACCTCTCATAGATTTATCCCTAATCATATTTATGGTATCACAACCGTCAATTTAATAAGCATATGAATAATTATCAAATCTTCAAAGATTCAAAAGGCTAATCAAAATTAATTAACAATCTAAACCAAATTAAATGCCTAGTTGAATTATCCATTTGAAATTAATGAATATCTAAAAAATGAAATTCAAAATTTAAAATATCCTAGATTTTCATCATTGACTTTATGAGTTGTCAATATCTTTGAAAATATCCTAAAATATCTATTTTTTAGAGTCATGCATAGTAATTGAAAATCATAATTACTTAACAAATATTAACTCTAATAGAGTTATATTTAACTCACCTAGGTTAAGTTATAACCAATTCCAAGCCTTAACTCAACCCTAACTCATCTTGGGTGAGATTTAAACCCTTAGTATATAGATACAATGCCATTAATCTTCATTTTTAAGCTCTCATAAGCCAAATTTATAATGCAAATTTGGAGAGAGAAAAATCATTTGATATAGTGCTATAATACAAAAATTTCCTTGAAAGTAGTGTTATAATGCCAAAATCTCAAGAAAAACCAATCACAAGCCACATGAAAGCCAATGGGGTTAAGGAGAGAAGGATCCAACAAGCTTTATATACCAAATATCCTTTGATGTGAAAGCTGAGAAAGCCACTCAACAAATCATTTGGATCTCTCAAGGACGGTAAAATATTTATGTCTTTTACGTTTTAGTTGTGTTTTTCATTTGTCTTTTGTTACTAATCTCTCCATAAGTTATAGGATTGGATTGTAAGTGTTAGTGTGTTTTATTTGAGTTTTTGTTACTTGAACTAACATATTGCTAACCTCCCTTCTTGGATTCATATGATCCTAAATAGTAATATTAGACATAAAACATATAATAAAAGCAAGGAGATCAACATGTTGCTCTTAGTTTTTATGATGAGTACTAGAAAATATTAAAAATTCATGTTTTACCTATGTTTTTCATGTATTCTATTTTTTTAATGACACATAATTTACACAAAGACTAACCTCAATCCTAAAAAAACTAATATCAACCTTGATAGAACTAATGTCAATCCATCCAAGATCGACATCGACCCTTGTGTGTAGAATAAAGCATGGAAAAATGTGTTTAAATAAGCTTTTCTTAAGGTTTTTACTTTTTGTTTTTTTCTAAGACCCTAACTATTATTTATTTGACTATTTTCTTGTAGGATATGATGTTATTTATCAGGTTTTAAATTCATTTGATAATTTTTTTTTTTTAAAGGCCTATTATGTTTTTCTATGTTTTGATCAAAATGAACATTGATCTGTGTCAACCAATGTTGATCCTTCTATGATTAACCGACATCAGTTTCTATAGACTGACATCTATCCCTGTGTGGATCAACATCTATATTTGATACAAAAAAATAGAGAAACCCAAGAGATAATTTAAAAAGTTATTTTATCATTCACATTCGGGCTTAAAAATAGGCAAAAAACTTATAAGATTTTTATGACCTAAAATAGAAAAAAGGCAAAAGTTTGGAAGTGGTTAAGTCTTAAACATTTAGTTTGGTGCCTAAAAAGGATTTAGTTATTTTTATGCTTAGTTATTTATGAAAGTTTTTACAAGTTTTTAAACTAAGGAAAAGAGGCTAAAATTTCATAAACATCTCACTTTTGAGCTATAAAATAAATTATCACAGTTGGATACATACTCTTAAAACTATTTTTTTTATGCTTGTTCTTTTAAAGTTATTTATTTTTACAAAATTATTGATGCATGTATGCTTTCCCCTCATCCCCTTTAGGGAAATAGGGTGATCAAAAGTGTTCTTTCATTGTCTTAGTTAATTTTAGTCTAAAATCATGAAAATAATATCATTACGGCCCTCCCCAAATTTATGAGTTGGGTGATCCAAATGCAACCATAAAGTATTTTCATTTGTCTTTTATTTTTATGAATTTTGGCTTGTGAGTGAGATTTCATATCCTCCTCACAGGTTCTATAGGGAAGCATTGACCTAAGAATTCATCTTACGGTACTATTTCAACCCCACTTAATGGTGGGGTATACAAATTGAGGCTGACTTATTGGGACATTTGTTTGGTAAGTTAAAAAAACTACATTAGTAAGATACTACCTTAGATTGTAGACTCAACTTATACATCACAATACACTAAGAAAGTGATGGATGTAGTGGTTATAAAAAAGATAAGACCTTTTCAAAACAAGTTGATTCATGTAAATCCAAATTATGTGATCATATATTGTGTTATCCACACTTGGAATGATCTATAAATGGATGAAAATTTAGTTTTATAATAACCCCACTTGTAGTGGGCATACTATTGATGTAGGGTGAGTAGCCCGAAGTTCCATGCCATAGTACAAACTCTTGGGAGAAGAGGGGGAATAAAAAACCTACTTTTCATGTGATTTTATTTTTGGAATAAGATGTAAAATTTTCCCAATAGTAAGTATATTAATGAAATTGGATAGTATTACGAAACCTTCTTAGTTTTAGGATTTAGGATGTTACAGTTAGGTGTTTGTGTCATTTTATCCTTTATTTCATGGTTTTTGAGTCTAAACTATTGGTTTGTTAGACCATATAAAAGTGAGTCTTGTTTCATACATCACTCCATTATTTGAGGAGAAATTACACCATCCTTTTCACATGATGCCTTTATCTTAGTCTTTTGACAAATATTTGTGTGTTTATCACTTCATTGAAAAGGGTAATGTTACACTATCTAATCCATTTCAAGTTTTGTGCATTAGAGTCTTCAAATAAACCATCAATCACATATTTAGAGCATGATAACATCATTACGCTACTTTAATTTTTTCATAAACTTATTTTCCTTATGTACAAATTTCAATATCTATAACCATGTGTGCATTTTTTATCTTTACCTAGTACAGTCATGTCATTCACCTTTGTTTAGCTTATCATTTGATCAAAGAAACTTATCTTTATAAGTTTAGTTTTTAATTGATATTTACAATTTAAAATCCAAACATTGATTTTTTTAATGCCTTATGTAATTTTGGCCTAGACATAGATCTTTCTCGTTTGGGTTGTGTAACTTATATTAATTTTTTACCCAATTTGAAAACTATTGGTTATGCCTAGATTTGGGAGAAATAGCCTATCTTCATTATGTATTTTGTTTCATGCCTTATTATAATTGACCAAGTTCATGTCTAAATTCAAATGCCTAGTCTATGCCAAAGTATTTTAGATTTGTTACATTAAATATTTCATATTTTAGTTTCAAAGTCTAGATTTTGTGCTTTATTTTTCCAAAAGACCTAGGATATACGTATTTTGAGCCTAACTTTTACGTGGAATTTGGCAAATAGACCTAGAAAATTTTATTTATTTAGATTATACATATTTGGAAAACTTTGATCCTAGAGTTTGGCATTATGGTTTTATTTCATCCACTTCACCTTTTGTGTGACCCAATTTAGTGTTAGGCATTTGACATTAGACTATTTTTTACTAAGTTTTAACATATACCTTTTGGAAACCCAACTCCATTATTTGACTAGGTTAGACCAATTTTGAACCATTTTTACTTTTGACATTATTTTTAAGAGTTTGTAAAACTCTAGGACTTTTCATGAATCCATCATCATTAATTTTGATGTCTCACTATACTTGTAATGGAATCATGTACAATCTAGGATATGGAAATGTGGTTGCACAAGATGAAATTGTTCAAGTCCCCTATGGTGATGATGTAGGTTGTGAGATACATATTTATACACCTTACAACACTCAATAGAGGGAAAAAGTCCAAGATCCTTTAGTTCACTATTTGGTTAACACGCTTTCATACTTAGAACAAGACCAAAAACAAATAATGAAATACCTAGCTAGCATGACATCATATGTATACCAAGCTCAAAAACAACCATACTATGTTATGAAGATATCAACCTATGACCCTTATTTATTTTATCATCACTTGCTTGTAAAAAAGGATGAAGTTTTAATCAGATCCACATAGATAGGGGCTAAGTTTCCAAGAGACTTCCTTCATGAAAATTTTCCTAGTTTAGTAAGAGTGCCTTATAACATACCTTGTAACCAAACCAATAAATAAGCCTCTTCTATAAATCCTCAAGCTCTAGTGTCAATGCCATATCAATACTTGTTTATGATTGTCATAGGAAAGAACCTCATGGAGGACCATTTCATATAGATGTAGATAGTATATCATACCTATTTGAACTTAGCATGTAATTTCAATAAAATGAAAATTTAAAATGCACCACTTATCAAGATAGCTCCATAATATGAGTTTTAATCAAATTGATAGGCCATAAAAATTAGGGTATAGACCCATTCATGTAAATCACTTCACTTGGATACATGTTTAATTCCCTAGATATGAAAAAAGTGTCTACTTATTATATGTAGATAAATGAGCCAAACACAATGGATAATATGTAAGTGTCATATGAACCAGACCAAAGGGGTGTAACTACACAAAAAACTAGTCCATAAAATGTGCCTTTAGTTAACACCATGAGTAGTTTAAAAATGTAGGGGGTAGGAACTTCTACCTCTTAGCTACAAATAGCTACCTCTAATCCTTAACTAGTTGATTATTCAAGCACACAAATACAAGGATTAAGTATTTACGCCCAAACCAATTCCTTGCCTCAATAAAATGTGATGAATGTTACTCCACCAAAATAAGTGATAACTAACATTCCAAAATATAGGCATAATCTAACATACCAATGTAGTAGAGGAAAAACATTTTGCCACCTTAATAGGGGAAGCTAATGTTTCACCTCTCAAGTAGTTATGAGTGTACATATTCAATTGTAGACCAACATACCATTAAAATCACAAAAATGTATAATAAATAATATACATCTATTGGTTAGTGACAAATGTCAAACCTTGAACACATGTCTACTCCACAATAGGATTTCATGCAACCAAAAGGTTCTAATGTTCTATAAATACCAATCAAGCAATAATTACCTTTTATTCCAATTGTGTTATAAGTCCAATGTCATGGGCTTGGTTCATAAGTTCTCCTTATTCATCCATATTTGACTAGTTAGCAGCAAGTCCCTAATCAACCTCAGAAAGCACATTTATTCACTTAGAGATATATCCTTTGATCTCAGCCACAATTTCCCCAAAATTATGCCTACATACCAGACCTAAACTATAATATTGTACTATAATGTGTGAAATTCCAATAATTGCATCATAATCCACATATGCATATTCTTGACCATATCCCAAAACAAATAAAAATTCCATATCAAATCATGCCTCCACTATACCTTATTTAATTTAATCCACTATTAACCACCCAACCTCCACATCAAGCTAATGTTCCATCAAGTTTCTTAACATAAGAACTACAAAAAATGAAGGATGTAATTCTTGTCATCCAAGTCAAAAAATAGACTAAGAAGTTTACGTTGGTTTACATGTGTTCCTACCCATTCAACATGGAGTATCTACAAATACCATTTCCTCTAGGGTATGAACCATTGAAATTAGACAAATATAAGTGTAATGGAGACCCTAAGGCCTATTTAACTAAATTATTTGTTGCTTTTCAACTTGTGGTTTATAATGACATATATCTCCCACTATTCTTTCCTCAGATTCTAGTACTATAGGTATTGGAATGATTTCTAAAATTGCCTAAAAACTTAGTATTTGATTTTAATGACCTTTCAAATAATTTTTTGTATAATTTATCATATAATATTGAATATACTATTTCATTGGTAGATTTGATGCAAGCAAAATAGAAGGTTAGTGAGAACTTTCTAAGTTATCTACAGTGATGGAGAGTGCTTGATATCTATTTCACCCTTAACTTACCAAACAAGAAAATAGCCACTTTGTTTACCAGTAATCTACATAATGAGATATCTTACCATTTGAAACTACAATGTACCGACACATTCAATGAAATGATTGACAAAGGTTTGTTGATAAAAAAGGCCCTTATTAACAAAGGGATCATTAATCTTACTTCATGTAATTATAATTAGAATCCAAACCATGTAAATGGCCAAAATCAAAACCATAACCAAATCCAAGCGTAATCATCATAACTAGGCCAAGCCAATAATTATTGAAAATCTAAGAAGCTTAACTAAAATAAAAATATTGTTGGAAATTTAGTAACTGATTTGTGACATGTCCAAATGGTGAAAATACCATCTATTTAGCTTATGCCACATTCAAATTAATCCTAATCAACAACCTATATATAAAGTGTAGCCTTCATAATGACCTTGACTAACATAATAAACACAATAACCTTTGCCTTTGTAAACCCCTCCTCTAAAGTAAAATGGCCTACACACCAAGTTTTCAATAACCTTGGAGAGCCTATTTAAGCCATTTTTTGCAAACTTGTTTCCACAAATGTGATTGGTTGTCCCATATTGAAGCACTATCTTGAGCAAATTCTTTATCCAAACTGGTATAGAAAAAATAAATTCTATGAGTATCATCGAGTTAATAGAATAATCTACACCATTATGTGAAAATAAAACATCTTATTCAAAATATGATGGAAAATGGGGAGATAACATTAGATAATGGATCTTCTATGTCCAATCAAAATCTGGGTATTTATTAATACCCCTTTCTAAAACATACCTAACATCAATAATAGAAAATTCTAGAACAATAAAAGCAACATTATCAATAGTTGAGATAAAACCAATAGTATCAATAACAATAGAATCAACATCAACCAAATGGATGGAACTAAGGCTATAATTATGCCAACAAATAACAAACCTACCATGCAGTTGCACATGACTACAAAAATGTTTAGGCCATATTTTTCGAGGTCACATTTCTACCATCTCCATTAATCCTCGACCAAGTATTAACCAAATAAGATTGTTACTAATCAATCCCAACCAACCAACCTATTTTAGTGATCTTTCCTTGACTTGGGACCACATAAAGGCATACCAACAAGCATGGTTTACTAATTTTAGACCTTATATTGATAGTTTATTGCTACCCCATGATCACACACCAATGCATTAGTAAGTGAGAATTATCTTCTTTGGTCCCCCTCCACCAAATTTGATAGTAAAAATGGTCCTATATATAATCATTATTGTACAATCACAACTTGATGGTCAAAGATTACCATACAAGGCCCATAGCCATCTACCCTTCACCCATCCAACCCACCATTATGGCTATAAACAATCCATATACCACTTTACCAAATAATAAATTTCATATTATGGAACAACTTTGGAAGACAATTATGCACATTCGTATTTTGGTTTTGTTACATACGTCTACCATCCATAAGAACATCCTAACATAGATCCTTAGATAATCTCAAATTTCAAATGACATAAGCCTTTGTAAATTCTAATATTTGGTTGGACATCTAGCACCAGGCCATCAGTTATCCTTTAACCAAAGTGATATGTCATCCCTTGGCCCTATTCATAATAATTCATTGTACATCAAATTTATCATAACATGGTATAAAGTGAAACATGTCCTCATAGATAATGCATTAGGTCTAAATATTATGTCTCTAAAGCTCATAGAGCTTCTCAAGTACACAATATTTAATTTCTAATGGGAAAGATCACTATAAATACCTATGAAAATTAAGAGTGATAATCATAAGGCAACATTATCTTGATAGTTATCATTGGTCCCTTGACCCACAATACACTATGTCATGTGTTAGACCTTGATATGTCATATAATTTACTTTTCGGTAGACCTTGGATACATGAGATTCATACAATCTCTTAAATATTACACTTGTGTATCAATTACTCTTATTCAGACATAGAGGTCACCATTCATAGAGATTTACAACCATGTAAACATTTCAAGCATTTGGAGGTCGTGAATGAAATATATAACTAATATTTTATATTGAATCTAGTTACAAATAAGGATAAGGGGAAACAAATTATTGTTGATTTACCAGAGGCCAAATAATTTGACTAATATATACTTTATTCATCTTACCAAATGATTCCTTCTAGAATGTCTAATCATTTTACCATCATGACTAATGGCCTATGAAAATATTTGACCCATGATACACTCTACATTTCCAAGATTCCATATAAATCCAAGTACTATGAAAGTCCTAAATCCAAACCACCTTTCATGGAATGAAAATGAAAGGGAAAAGACAAATTACATAGTCTATCACCTATCATTTTCACACTAGCCATTGGTCAATAATAGTACCCTCTTATAGATAATGAATCTTGTTTGTATAATGATAAACTAGATAACTATTATAAAAATTCCAAGTATCCTATTCCTAATAGGATCATAGAGAAGCATGCTTATTAAAGAGGTGGCCTTAGACCAAATCATCAAGGAATGCTTGAGCCAATGTTTACCACTTGGTACAAAGGTACTTATGGTATTGAATTTAAACAACCTCGGGGTGAGTCCACATATCTTATTCATGTTCCAATTCCTAAGACTAGTGATGATGATGTTGACATTGAATTAGAGTCTAATCATAGCCCTTATTGAGACCTTTCCAATATCAATTTGTTTGACACTCATTCCATTTATACCTTTAGACTAGTTATTCACCATTATTTTGTTCCTTTATATCACCTTCAACTTATAGCCTGAGAGCAATAAAAATACATAGTGTTTGTAGATGAGTTTGAGAATTATGAGGCCTTTTGCAAATTTTTAGGCCTAAGAGACAATGTTTCATTAAGAGACCATAAACAAGGGTTCTCAATCTAGCTAGATCCTACAATGTATTTTGGGGAATGGATGAACAACTTTATCCAAAAATAATTGAATAAAACATTGAGGTCATAAAGTGAAAACCTATTTGAGATGCTTTTGGATGAGGGTAAAAGTAAAGAGAAAGACCAGTCTAGTGGTGAAAACCTATTTCAGGAACCATTAGATGGGGGTGTTCACCTTTACCCTAATTAAGAACAAGAGACCACCAATGATGAACTTGCTTATGGGTTTGAGTTTAGTTCTGTAGAACAATATGTCTTCAACTGAATCATTCAAGAGTTTTCAATAATGTTTATCACATGACCATCCTTACTATTGGGAAATTCCTATTCATCTTGCCTAAGGGAACTTGAAGAGATAGTCCAAATAGAGGAATTTGCCATTACAAGACAATTTAAATCTTTTCCAACCATTCTAGAAGATGGTTCAACTCTTATTATGGAGGACACTATAAAAGTCAACATAGAGACTCCAAATGACCTGAAATGGATTAAATTAGGTGCATCCCTCACTAAGGAGGAACACGACATCTTTAGATCCCTTTTGAGGTAATTTGTTGAAATATTTTCTTGGGCCTATTTTGACATGATAGTTTTGGACCCCACCTTTTTTTTACATATTGTACATCTTGATGCCAAACACATAAAACAAAAATTGTGCAAGATACATCTTTGTATTGTTGTATTAGTAAAGAAAGAGTTATAAAAAATCTTTGAAGTGAGATGTATTAAATTTATCAAATACTTAGAGTGGATATCAAATATTGCATTAGTTATTAGAAGTAAGAAAGAATCAAAATCTACATTGATTTTAGTGATATAAATAAGGCCGTACTAAAAGATTACTTTCCTCTACAAATAATTGACATGATTATTGACTCTACACCAGGTTATGAAATGATTTCACTGATGGGTGGATTCTTAGAGTATAACTAGATCTAGATTGTGCCAAAATACCAATATAAAACAATGTTCACCACTCTGTGGGGAACCTTATGTTATCAAGTTATGTCATTTAGTCTCAAAAATGCTAGGGCCACATACCAAAGAGCTATGACCATCATATTTCATGATATTATGCATGTCTTTATTGAATACTATGTTAATAACATACTAGAAAATTCAAATACTAGGGTTGATAATCCATTGAGAGAATGCATGAATACAAGGTTAGACTTAATCCTAAGAAGTGTGTTTTTGGAGTTAGTTGAGGAAAATTATTAGGCTTCATTGTATCTCTTCAAGGCATTGATGTCAATCTAGCCAAAGTATAAGCCATTAATAAGATGTCACCACCTTCTAATTTAAATAAACTCAATATTTTCCAAGGTAATATTTAGTCTATTATATGCTCCATATCTCAATTGGTTGACACATGCCTTTTCTTTACACATCAAAGAAGTGTGTCACTTTTCTTTGGGATGAAGACTGCCAAAAATATTTTTAGTGTTTAAATTATTATCTTGATAGTATGCCTATTTTATTACCACCAATGATAGGAAATCCATTTTTGAAGTTTATGAATGAGTATGTGGATCCCATATATACAGGGTCATCATATTGAAAAAGATCCCATGTATTAGGTATTATTGGCCAACAATGGATGCAGATGTAGCTACGTATGTTAAAAATTGTGAAAAATGTCAAAGGTATGATAATATGATTCATGACCTAACCAAGAATCTAAAAATAATGATTACACCATGTTCATTTGATACTTGGGACCTCAATCTTATTGGGAAGATAAACTCCACCTCATGTGATGGCCACGAACACATCATTACCACTACTAAACATTTCACTACATGGGTTGAAGCTATACCCCTCATTTACATGACTATAAATTAAATTTATAAATTCATCTTTAAATATCTCATTTTACACTTTGGTATCCCATCTAACATTGTATTTGATAATGGTGGATCATTCAAGAATAAGGATGTCATATCACTATGTGTCGAGTATAAATTTACTCAACATTTTTATATCATCTATTATCCACAAGGTAATGATAAACTATAAGTATCTAACAAAACCATTGTAAAAATCATTAAAAATACTTTCAATGATGCTGACCATGATTGGTACCTCCAAATATTTTACACCCTCTTAGCATATCATACCGGTTACTATACTCCAACCAAAGCCACTCCATATTATCTTGTTTATAGAACCGAGGCCATTATTCTCATTGAGATTGAGTTACCTTCTTTGCTCATCTCTTTGAATCATGTTTTGGATGATGAAGCTTATTAATTAGCCCACCTACAAGAGCTAGAGTTATTTGATGAAAAATACATGGCTGTAGTCAATAACCTTCAAGCATACAAAAACTGACTTCATGGCCACTATAACCATTGGGTCATACATATATAATTTGAAGTTGGTGATATTGTTCTCAAATGAAACCATTAGAATACCATGGATGATAAGAAGCACAAAGTCAAGTTCAAACTAAACTAGATAGGCCCATTCATTATTGTTTTAAACTATGGTGCTAAAGCACACAGGATTGCTACTCCACATGGAGATGAATTTGATAAGTCGATGAACATTATACACCTCAAGTGTTACTTTCCTTGAGAGACTTGACCTATTATCTATGAGGTCCATTTACATTGTATCATAATATTGACATCCTCCATTCTGCCATTCCCCATACCTTTCCCATAGACCTTGTTGACTTTTTAACCCTACCTACCCAATCCATTTGACCTTGGTTCCATTCAATTAGTTCCATGGTCACTTTTAGCATGAAGATTAAACTCAATTTTTATTATTTGATTTAGTATTATAGATATAAGTCATATTCTAGAGTATTATGATAGTGGTTTGACAATTAAATCATTTCTTATTTCATTTCTATCCTAAGTGTTCCTAATTATAACCCCCTTTTGGAAAATTAGTGTCTCATCATCATGTTACTAATTATAGATACATATGGGTAAATTAGTATCATTAACCTATGGCATTGTTTCCTAATTATAATTATTTATGGACAAATTAGGAACACCAATATTTATCATACCTTGAAGTACCACCTTACCATGCCTATGTCATACTATATCATTTTCCAACTTTGCCTAGTTTATGAATTTTGTCTACTTAGTCATATTCCTCCGCTATAAGGAAGAACTACAGTGACTTGAGGTTCCATCCTAGGATTATGTAGGCATCACTTGATTCACATTGAGGTCATCTCAGTTATCCTTTTCCATACTCTCACCATTTTGTGAGAATTTTAAATTTGAATGCTCTTATTATTTTATGAGTTGGACCTTTTAATATCTCATAATCCTCCATCGAGTTGAGATGCTCCCAAAAAAAAAAAAATTGTAAAAGATCTATAAAAATCCTCAACATCAACCACTTCTTTGCTTTAAGTATTTTATGAACCCTCACAATGTTATAAGAAATTTCTTTTCATTTAGATTCCCCGTCCTTACATACCCAACATCCCACACTCACCATATTGAGATCCCATTCCCATATTCCTCCATAACATCCATCATGTTTTCTTATCATCATTTTATTTGCTCCTATATCTTGGGAGAACTAAAGTTGTCTTGAAGTATTATTTGGATATTGTATCCATGGGACTATGTAGGTGGCATCCACTTGCCTAGGTCATCTGGATTCAACTCATCCACCCCATCTTTTTCTTCTATTCTACCAATTTGTTTGTTTGTTTTGTTGTCTTCTATGAATTAGGGGTAATGTTTGTTGTCTCATTTGTTCTTTGTTTGTGATAACATTATGATTAAACATTGTTTCTATTTTAATTTATTTTTTATTTCTTTCTTGGGTATTTTTTTTTTGCCTATTTGTTTGCTTTTTTGTGCCTTTATCCATTATATATGCATTCATTATGTGATTCCTTATGCATTATTATTGAATACATCCATATTCATACATCAACATTGTCATCATAGTTTATATCATTAGTGCATTATTTTTTATTGTTTATTAGATTTCATGTCAGTTTTTATGTATATTTCAACTATGTTATCATGTTATTCTATCATGATGCTTATCATCATGTACTACGACAAAAATTAGCTTGGGAAGTCTTACAAGAAAATCAACCATGACATATCTCCTTGGCACCTAAATAATTATTGATCTATACAAATAATATCCTAAAAAATGTAATTAATCAATGAAAGAATTTTCACCCTTTGCTAGTTCAGATGAGCATCTCCCTACTAGCAAGTTAACCAAATTCATCTTTATCCTCTATACCAATTTACCATCATATTCCATATCAATTTTCCATCATCAAGATATCAATGACTATAAATGCCTCTAGGCAAATAATTATATACTATCCCACTTTCATTACTAATGAATCTAAGTACCTTTCAAAAAATAAGTATGTTTTGATCCATTTTAAGGTTAATGATTATAAACACCTCTAAGAAAATAATTATCTTTCTTCTACCCACCCTGGGCACATTTTTATTATGATAATGTTTGTAACTATATTTGGGAAAAATGTTGTCTATATCCTCCCAATTGGGAAATGTTTTTATCCCACCAAAGATTATAACTACCTATGGGAAAATCATTATTTTTCCCTTTTAAATGATTATAACCACCTTTGGTAAAATCATTCTCTTGTTACCCTAATCCTTTTTCAATGATTATAACCATATTTTGACAAATCATTACCTTTTTTGTCCCACCTATGTTGATGATTACAAACCCCTGTAGGCAAATCATCTTGTTTATATACTGAATCAGGGTAGCTCCATATGCCATTGATTATAAATACCTATGTGAGAATCAATCTCTTCCATCCATTTTATCTTTTTGGTCCCATCATTTCCTCCTTTCGATGGACTTATCACCCACCCTTTTCTCCAACCATTCACTTGAGGGGACATCCTATAGTTCATATATTACCATTGAAATCATAGGCATACAAGAACATTTCATTTTTTGAGAAGTGTTACTATGCCTATAGATTATAATGCCTTCCCAAATAAGGGAAAACTATAGACACGTAAAATATACCAAAACTGGATTCCACACAAACTTGAGACCAATTCTTACTAGCCATTTTAAATTAAGTGTGAGAATAATTGAGTGTCCCAAATTTACTTATGCATCATTTATAAAAGCTTAGAATCATGTTGAGACATACCTAATTGGGGTATCATATCATATGTAGCTATAACCTCTCATAGATTCATTCCTAATCATCTTATGGAATCACAATAGTCAATTTGGCCTATGGACCTGTTAAGTGGGGCATAATAAAAATTATCAAATATTGAAAAATCTAAAAGGCTAATCAGAATTAATTAACAAGATAAACTAGATTAAATTCCATCTTAAATTATCTATTTAAAATTAATTAATATCTATAAAGAGGAAATTAAAAATTCAAAGTATCCTAGCCTTTCATCGTTGCCTTTATGAGTTTTCAATCTCTCTAAAAATATCCTAAAATATCTATTTTTTAGAGCCATCCCTAGTAATTATAAATCATAATTGCTTGATAACTATTAACTCTACTAGTGTTATATTTGACTCACCTATGTTAGGTTTGAACCCATTACAAGCCTTGAATCAACCATAACTCACCTTGGGTGATAGTTAAACCCTTATTCTATAGATATAATGCTAAACCTCCTCATTTTTAAGCTCTTATAAGATAAATTTATAGCACAAATTTGGAGAGAGACAAGTTATTTGATATAGAATAATGCCAAAATTTTCATGAAAGTAGTTTTATAATGCCAAAATCTCAAGAAAAATCAATCACAAGGTGCATCAAAGCCAATGGTTCCAAGGAGAGAAGGAGCCAACAAGCTTCATTTTCTAAAGGCTCTTTTATGTGCAAGTCAAACAAGCCACTCAACAAATCAGTTGGAGCTCTCAAGGAAGGTAAAGGATTTATGTCTTTTATGTTTTAGTTATTTTTTCCATTGTATTTTGTTACTAAGTTGTCTATAAGTTCTAGGCTTGGAGTGTAAGTGTTAGTGTGTTTTATTTGATTTTTTTTACTTGAACTAACATATTACTAACCTCCCTTCTTGGATTCTTATGATAAAAAAGATAAGTCTAATCAACTCAAGATGTAAGTAGAGGTAAATAAATTCTAAATTTAAGATGAATTAAATACCAAGAAGAGTTAACTAAAATACCAAAAAAGAGAGTTAACTAAAGAGGATAAATAGTTGCTAGCAAGAAGAGCCTTTTTACTTGTCAACTCTCCCTCTCTCTCCTAGCATGCCATTTTAAAATAAATGAGGTTTAAAATTGAATATGTTATATTATAATTTGGTGGAATTAAAAGTGGAAATAAATTTTGAGATGAAGTTCAAGTTACAGTGGAGTTGAGTAATATATGGAACTCTTTTCTAGTTTGGAGTTGATTGTCTTATCTCTCTTATTCTCTTCTATATGTACATTAATTTTTTAATTATTGGAGGGAAATTATGCTTTTGTCTTACATAATTTCTTCCAAAATTTTTAATACATCACATTTGAAGAAATAAAGAGTTAAATTTTCCTTCATTCTCGAGTTTTTATGAAGTGTGTGTTTATTATTCATTGATAGGACTTAGTGAATTACTCTCTTTCTTAGGTTTATATTTGAATAATTAAACTTTATGTAAGAAATTATAAATATCATAGATCATATAGAGTGTCTAAGTCTAGTTTATACCTAATCTGGAAGTGAATTCAACCATTATTCATTCCTTCATAGCTAGTGTGAGTGTTTACCAAGATCTTTGTGTGAAATATTGATGTAATAGTCATTATATGAGAATGAATTAAATATGTGTAAGTTATCCTTATAAAGTTTGTTAATTATCTACATAATTGACCCCAAAAATTTTACATCATCCCCACTTCCATTTTCAGCTTTAGCATTTCTCTTTTACCCCTTTTCCTAGTCAATAAAGCATTATATGAGAAAAGTGGGTGAATTTTCTAAAGTGAAACAACCCTTCATCTAGATATTCTATCCATCATAAGATCAACCACACATTTTAGGGTTCCCATTATATCAACATAAGTCATAACATGCATAGGTTCCTTATAGGGTGTACTTCTAAGTGTAATAATTTTTGACATGATCAGTGGGACAATAACACAAAGTATTGTTGAATATTGGTGATGATTTTAATAATTTGTAGTAAAAAATTGCTCTAGTGATTAGTATCTAGTGACTCCAATTTATATACAGCTGGTTTGAGCAATTTAAGTACATAAAAAAATCATTTGGTATGTATTTCAATCCTTTATTTTGTATAAATGCACTTTTTTTACCTTCATATCCCTCAATGAAGATGAGAATATTTATGGATTCACCTCATGTAGCACTGAACCAAAAAGATATTTGTATTCTCATGATATTTAACCCCCTCCTAGCCATAATCATGTTTCCAATTAATCTATAAAGAGTGTTTAATAGATAATACTTGACTTTGAGAGATAGTGTATGGATATTGATAGGGAAGAATAACATAATAAGAACTATGAAGTTGTTGAATATCAGACTTTAAAATCACTAAATATATATAATGAGGCTATGAAATATTAACTCACTCATTCTAAAGATCATAATACTATTCCATCTTGGAAACCTTCTTAAATTAATACCCATGATTATGTTATGCCTACTCTTGAGAAAGTGCATTTTTCCATGCCTATCTAAAATAAAGAGAAGGAGAAAGTTATTGAAGCCAAAACAATAAATTTTCAAATTTTCTTGAGCCCTCCACATATCCCTCAAAATGAATATTTCCATGAAGATGAATGTGAGAGGTTTATTGTTGAGTGGAGAGAGAAATATGAAGTATTCAAGCATGAAGCCCTAACACAAGTTTTTCCCCTTCTTTCAAAGAAGTATTAAATAAAATCCTTCTTAATGCCTCTTCAAATCCAAATCCCATTCAAGAGAAAAAAATAATGACCTATATTCCTATGCCACCAAATGGAACCTCTTTCCCTCACACCATCTCCATTTTTGAAGGAGAGCCTATTATATGAAAGACAAAAGAAGAACATGCATGTGAAGAGGAGAATTTGTTAAGAGAGGATGATCAAGAGTTATGTTAGTCAAATAAACTTAAATTTGAAATGAAATTACCTATATGTTCACATATAATTATATTATATCACATATAATAATCATATATGAGAGATCACACAATAATAACTGATAGCAGAACAAAATACTAGATAATATAGCAAAGCCACTTCGAGGGGGTAACCTCCAAAACAATGCACTAAAAATATAATACATAACATAATTCACAAATACTAACCACTACCTCCTATTTATAGTCTACTTATCCAAGGTTATTACATAGGCCAACCAATCTAAAAACATAGAGAAATATAACAAGTAAATAAATGAGATAGGTAAGCCACAAGTTAGCGACACATATCCTTAGACATACCAATGGTTAAGGGCATAACAAGCATCTCTCCTTCAAAAAAAAATTGTACTCAATGTTGTGTCAACTTTGGATGTTTATTCAAAAAATATTCATCCTCCCAAATGGCATATTCACATGGTATATTCTTCCATTTGATCAGGTACTCTGTAATTACTCAAGAATGTAACTCTTGGTGCACCTATGAAGGATTACCTCAAAATCAATAATAAATGTACCTTCCTCTTCCAATTCTAGTAATTCTATTTGAATGGAAACTCTATTTATAATGACTTTCTTTAGGCATGATACATGAATTATTGGATGTATGGAAGTGGATGAAGGAAACTTTAACTTGTAGGCCACACTGCCAATTTTTTGCAAGACCTGATAAGGTCCATAATACTTAGGGAAAAACTTGTTATCCATTTTTTATTAGTTTAATGACATATATTTATATGGATTAAAGAAATAAAATACCCATCACCAATGTAAAAATTCCTCTCACTTTTTTTTTGATCTACCTATTTCTTCATGTGATTCTAGGCCATAGCTAAATTTTCATGCAAACTTGCAAGGACATCCTATTGATGGTGTATATGTTCTTCAACTACATGAACCTTAGAAACAACCTTCAAGGTTAAAGTGATGGATAGAGAGTTTCATACACATATTTACAAAAAAAGAGACATTTTGGAAGAACTATGAATATAATTATTATACCACCATTCAACAAGTGGTAGCTAATGAACCCATTTATCCTATTTATCAAAAACAAAATAACATAGATATCCTTCTAGACATTTATTTACTACCTTAGTTTTTCCATAAAATTGAGGATGATAGCATGAAATATGAGACAATTGGGTGTCCAAACATATAAAAGTCCAAAAATTACTAGTAAAAATGGGATCTTTATCACTGATAATGATCCTAAGGGTCCCATGTAGTTTCTAAACTATATTGAGAAAAGTAGTAGCTATTACACTAGCAATAAGTGGCTGGGATAAAGAAAAAATGAGAATACCTATTAAGATGATCCACAACAACCATGATAACATTTTGACCATTAGATCTTGGTAACCTTGTAATGAAATCCATATATACCTTTTCCCAATGCTAGATAGGGTTGGATAAAGGCTATAAAAGACCTAGGGTCTTGATGATTTCACCTTTTTTTTTGAAAGATAATAAATTCAACCAAACCTTTCTAGACACCCCCTTGAGACCTTCCCAAAAAAAATCCTACTTGATTATGTGATAAGTTTTACAAAATCTTGAATGACCCCCAATTGGTGTTGCATGAAGTTCTTGAAAGATTTTTTGTTTAAGATAATTCTTATAGATGTATAATCTATCTTTAGACCATAATGCATTACCATTACATGTGAATTTTTCAAATCCACCTAAACCTTGCTATAGATTTTGAATCAAATCATGGGTAGCACTATCATGTTCGCATTATGATCATGCTTCAACTAGCCAATCTGCCTACAAAATGGTTATGGAACATAGCAATGCCTCAACTAATTCATCTTTTCTAGATAATGTATCTACTACCACATTGTCCTTGCCTTTTTGTAGAATGTATAAAAATCATAGACTAACATATTAGTTACCCATTTATGTTTTTCTTCATATTACAACCATTATTCTAAACAATATTTGAGACTATCATGATCAACTTTACCTAAAAATTACAACCAATCAAATAAGGTCTCCATTGTTTGACTACATGCGAAATGGCCATCATTTCCTTCTCAAAGATGGGCTTGTTATGATTTTTATCCTTTATTTTATGACTTTAAATTCAAGTTATATGCCTTATTGCATGAGTAAAACACCCATACCATACCTAGATGCATCACATTCAACCACAAAAGTCTTAGAAAAATCAAGAGTGGCTAATACTAGAGTATTACAAATAGCCAATTTCAACTGTTCAAATGTCTAGGTAGCTACATCAGTCCACTAAAATGAGTCTTTATTTAACAAAGAGGTGAATGGGGTGGAAATACTACCATACTTGTTGACAAATTTTTGATAGTAATTATTAAACCCTAAAAATTCCTAGAGTTGCTTGAGTGTCTTAGGAATTGGCTAGTCCACTATTTCTTGTAGTTTTTAAGGATCCACTTTCACTCCATAATACACTAGATGACCTAAATATTCAACCTCACGAGCCTCAAAACTAAATTTGGAAGGTTTGACATTAAATTTATTTTGTTCCAAAATAGAGTTCTTGTTTCACATGTTGTAAATGGTTTTCCCAATTTTTACTGTAAATGAGGATATCATCAAAGAATACCAGAACAAATTTCCTAAATAATGGCTTAAAAATAGTATTCATCAAACTCTAAAAAGTAGATAATGCAATTTTTAGACCAGAAGGCATAACCAAAAACTCATAATGGCACTCGTGAGTCATGAAAGTAGTTTTGGGTATGTTTTCATCACAGATCTAGATTTGATGATACCCAAAACGTAGATCTAACTTGGTAAAATAGAGATCACCATTCAAGTCATCTATCAAATCATCAGTGATAGGAATAGGAAACTTATCTTTGATAATGTACTTGTTTAGTTCTCTATAGTTATGGCACATCCTCTAGGTTTCATCTTTCTTTCTCGTCATGATAATTGGTGAAGAATATTCACTTTAGATATGGAAAATGATTCATGCATCCAGCATCTCTTATACCATATTTTAAATTTCATTTATATAGGCATATGGATACTTGTATGGCCTAATTTTGGGTGGTGTACTACTAGGAATAAGTGTGATATCATGATCATGTGTGTGGCTAGGTGGAAGTCCTTTTAGCATGCCACCAGATAAAATAGAATGGGTATAAATCACTTATTGTAGATCAAGAGGTGTAAATGGTTGAGTTGGTTGTACTTCCATGGAAAATAAGAAAGATACAAATCCCTCAGCACCCTTATGAATAATCTTGGTCATTTTATGGGAGATAACAAGTTATATAGATTTAGCTCTTAATCCCCTTAGCTCAAATGTCCTATCTTTATAATGGAAATACATGAATAATTCATGGAAATTCATATCAATAAAGCCCAAAGTGGTGAGACATTAGGCTCCCTAAATAATATTAGCTCCACCAATGGAAATAAAAAACATAGGAGACTCTAATAAGTAGTCTCCCATGGCCAAATTAATACTATGACATTTACTTGAATAGTTGACAATACCACCATCTATAATCATAACCTAAAATTTTAGAGCTAGATAAATGAAATAGTTCAAATGAGAAGCCAACTTACTATGGATGGAGTTATGTGTGCTCCTAGAATCAATCAAGATAGTGACCTATTCTTTAAGGAAACCCATCACCTTAAGAGTTTGGGGAGTACTAATACCTAAAAGGGAATAACAAGAAATAGTAGGTTAAGAGTCTTTAGATTCCTCCTCAAGAACTTTTGCATCCTCATCATGTACTTCTTCATCATCTTCATCATCATTAGCACCTTCAATGTAAAATAAATTATTTTCAGCATAATGATGATCTTTACTCCATGTGTTGTCACAACCATAACACAACCCTTTGGCTCACTTCTCTTAAATTTATCATTGTGTTAATCTGGTGGGCTATGGAAATGATGGTGCTAGAAAGTTGTGATCATGACCAATAGTGAAAGTTTTCCTTTTGACCATCTCTTTTTCTTCTATGACTCATGCCCTAGGGATAAATTATGATAAAAATGTTTGGTTCAACATTTAAACCTTGAATTGGATTATATCTTTGAGTCCACCCAAAAATAAATCAGTCAAATTTTCCTCAGTGATATCTTCACCTATAAAGAGAGATTCTAAAACTAATAAATATAATTATTCATAGTTATTATTTGTTGTAGCTTGGCTAATTATTTTAAATAGTTCTCAGAGACATTATTATGATAATGACCCAACAAATCCTTAGTGAAAATATACCATGTAATAAGAACACCATTCTTTTTCTTTTGAGCACAAAACTAGTGATACCAAATGAATTACTTAGGTTCTAGATACAAGGATGCCACTATCACCTTCTGAGAACTAGGGGTTTGATGTAGCTCAAATAAATTCTCAATTTGGGTAATTCAATTGAGAGGATCCTCACCATCAAACTTACACATATCCACTTTTGGTAACATTGGTTTCATACCAGCATGGGAGTTGTTGAGAGGAGGATTTAAATGCTAAAGTGGAGGGTTATGGGATAAAACTAAGATGTAAGGGAAACCAATTATGTAGTGATATGTTGTAAATAATTTTTAACCCCATTAATCTCTCTGTGCATCCCTTAAACATCAACTTAGACTACAACAAATTCATCATGCCTCACCAAGTTCTTTATGTTTACTTGAAGCTGAGAAATCATTAGATATAAAGTTCCAAATTCCATGTCATTGGTTAAAGGATTCTTAGGAGTTTCTTGCCCCCCTTTTCTTCTCTGAGTACTTGAGCCTACCATATACAAACCCTAAGAGGGGTTTTACCTGGAAAAAAGTGTACCAAGAAATGGTACCATTGCGATCACCTTGTCAAGATGAATCAATGACTACCTTCATGCACTAGGGTAAAAATTTTGGTACCAAAAAATTGTATCGATAGAATATACCATTGCAATCATCTTGGTGAGATGAATCCAATGACTACAATTATGTAAAGGGAATTTTTTCCCTAAATATACCATTATGATCATTTCAAAAAAAAAAATTGATCAATACTATGTTGATGAAAAAATTAATTCTTCTCTAATTGTAAGTTATGTTTTTTCACTCCTAGAATCCACATCTTGCCAAAACCAAAAAAATGTTGTAATAAACTTGTCCAAATTGAAGCTATGATACCACTTGTAATTAAATTAGTTATATGTTTACATAAAATGATATTATATAACATAGAATAATCATATAGGAGAGATCACACAATAATAATTGACAGTAGAATAAAATACTAGATATTATAGCAAATCCACTTCGAAGGGGAAACCTATACAACAATGCACTAATATAATAATAATTAACATAATTCATATAGATTAACTACTACCTCCTAGATATAGTCTACTTAGCCAAGGTTATTCCATAGGCTGGCCTATCTTAGAACATAGAGAAATATAACAAGTAAATAAAAGAGGTATGTAATAAAAAATTTGGCCACACATATCCCTAGACACACCAATAGTTAAGGCCATAACAAAATTTGGCATAGAATAATATCATGTTGCAAACCTTGATGAGCCATTAAAAAATCAAATTATAGAAACAAGTCAGTCTCAATAATCCTATCATGAAGATGTTCTAGAAGATATGGTAATATCTAGTAAGATTACATCAGTGGTTTCAAAAGATAGCAACCCTATGCATGAACTAAGTCAAGATGAAGAAGCTAAAATTGAGGATCAATAATCTTTTGATGAATATCTTGAGAAATTTTTAGTAATTTAAAATCAATATGGAACACCTATAAATGTCACAGAAATCTAAAAATATTATTCTAATGAGCTACTAAAAATTAAAATTGTAATAATTCATATTGATCAAAATATGGTTACATCAAAGAGATTTATTAGTATTGAATAGAAACATGAGGTATTTATTGAACCATATGATGAGTTTTTCTATATTTGACATATTTTTTATTCAATTCATTCACTTGGAGACAAGACAAAGAGGTTGAGAATGAATAAAAGAGTTGATCCAACTAGAATGACACTTAAACAGCTATTTGTTCATCATCCTTTTCAACCACGTGGAAAGGACTTAACAATTTTTTGTTTTGATCTATGTGGATCTAGAATATTGGTCATAGTTGTTTTAGATTTTCAATTTCCTCCAAGTGTTGTTATGAACATGTTTTTTTATTACCCTTAGTTTTCAATTCATGTAAGTGTTATCTTAAACATCTTTTAGTTAGTAGATGATATAATTTTAATTCATTAAGTGCTTGTGCAAAAGTATTGTAATTTCTTGAAGAAGACATTTTCATTTTAGATTTAGTGATATTATCATGAGTTCATAACCCAATGGATATAACTACTAGTATTAGGTGTTTGGAAAGCAAACATCAGTAGTAAAGTCACTACAAATTATTATCACTCAAAAGTTCACCTTAAAAATAACTTATGCATCTTATCACGTTTATTGATACAATGAAAACTCTCCAAGGTGTGGGTGACTTTATGATAGAGATAATCTATAGATGAAGGGTTGGTTCCCTTTAGTACATTCACCCACTTCTCTCTAAACTTTCTTAGATAGTGCTTTCTTAACTAGGAAAAGGGGTAAAATAACAATTTTGAATATGAAAATGGAAATGAAAACTAAAATTTGAGGCGATGTGCCAGTGTTAGGTTTAATTATGTAGATAATTAACACACTTTAAAAGCTAAATAACTTACACACATTTATTTCATTCTCATACAATTATTCTTGCATCAATATTTCATATAGAGGTCTTAAAAAACAATCACACTAGCTAGAAAGGAATTAAAATTTTCTGAATTCACTTTCATATTAGGTAAAAACTAGACTTAGACATTCTATATGACATTTTTGACAAATAATGTTGACAATTTTTCCACTATTGGTCAAAGTTGCTTATGTGAAGGTTTTTAAGAAGGATCCATTCATGGATTAAAGGTATAAAAATGTATTAAATACATCATAAAACATTAATTAGGAAAAAAATCATGCTTAATAATAACTCAAAAGTTCAAATTTTGATAGAGGTTTCATTTATCCTCTAACTAGTTATTTCCAAGCTAGTGAAGGCAATTTTCAAATGCTCAGTACATGAAGGTGAAGAGGATTTGGATAATATGGTATTAAGGGGAGTTTATTTCCCATATTTCCTCAATATTAAATTCATTGGTTTCAATATATAAATTATTAACTTTATGAATAATCGTTAAGAAGAGTAGGTGTTTTAAAACCCTTCTTAAACCCTAATAGCTTGGTCTTAAGCAATATGTCTACATTTTTTATTTATTTATAAAAAATAAATGTGGTGTGAGATATTATATAAAATATAATACCTTTATAAACCTTCATAAATCAAAATTTTAGGCCAAATAATGGATAAAGGTAAAGGTATAAGCATCATGGTTTTAAGTAAGCAAGAGAGAAAGTCAAAAAAGGAAAATTTTGAGAGATTTAATAGATTTTTTGAGAACATAAAATGGTTATAATACTTATATGCATTCATAATAGTCTTGATAAGAAACTAATGAGGTATTTATGCCTCATAAAACTTTTAAAAATGGCAAAATAGAGACTTACATGCATTTAGAAATGAAATTGTGCAAGCTAGTCAATACCAAAAGTTTATATTTTGAGTTTTATATAATGAAATATCATGAAATATGAAATGGAGTTTTTGATATGTGTATTTAATGTTTATAATTTTTTTCATTTACTTAATATACCTTATGAAACATAAAATTCCAAATTACAGGTTGCCCCTCTTTTTGCTAAATTTATAAAAGGTCAAGTCAAGAGAAAGAATCTTCAGTTAGCCATAAAAAAGTGGAGAAGTTGAGTTCAAGTTTTGGTTAATATTTAATCCATATTTTCATTAAATATTCCCATTTTAAGTTAAAAATTCATCCCAATTATACTACACCCCCTTTAGGCTATTTTTAGAAGACACATGAGGTCAAACATGCATGCAAGATAGCTCAAGTTGAACTCTAAGTGTGAAGTCAAGATAAGTTTAGTAAAATAAATATTCAAGTGGAGGTAAATAAAGTATAAAATTAATATTAATGAAATAAAAATATTATTTAACTTAAATACCCTAGAAAATGGTTAACTAAAGAAGATCAAAAGTTGCACGCAAGATCACAGGGAGTTAACTAAGGATTCAAGATGCATGAAAAGTTGTTTGACTTGTCAAATCCCCCTCTCTCTCATAGAATTACATTTTTAACATAAATAAGGTTTTAAATAAAATATTTTACATTTTAATTTGGTTTAATTAAAATGGTATTTTTATTTTAAGTTAAATTTAGAGTTACAGTGGAGCTAACTTGACTAGCATTTGAACTCTTTCCTAGTTTGGAGTTGATTATCTTCTCTCTCTTCTTATCTTCTATATGTACATTAATTTTTTATTGATTATGTTGAATTATTATTTTTTATTACATAAAATCTTATAAAAAAATCTTAATATATCACCCTTGAATAAATAAAGAGCTAAAATTTTCTCCATTCTCAAGCTTTCATGAAGTGTGTGTCTATTATTCATTAATAGAGCTTAGTGAATTATTATATTTCCTAGGTTTATGTATGAATAATTCACCTTTATGAATAAAATAATAAATATTTCAAGTGAATTATAGTGTCTAATTATATTATATACCTAATATGTAAGTTAATTTAACCATTGTTAATTCCTTCCTAGCTAGTGTGAGTGTTTATGTAGACCTCTATGTGAAATATTGATGCAAGAGTCATTGTATGATAATGAAGTGAATGCGTGTAATTTATTTTAATTATAAATTTTGTTAATTATTTACATATTTTACCCTAACATTGGTTCATCAATCCAAATTTCATTTTTTATTTCTATTTTTAGCTTTAGCTTTGCTCTTTTGCCCCTTTTCCTAGTCAAGAAAGTACTATCTAAGAGAGTTTAGAGAGAAGTGGGTGAATGTACTAAATGGAACCATAAATTAATATAGATATTTTTTAGATCATAACATCACCCAAACCTCAAATATTTTACATTGTATCAAAAAAAAAAAGTGAGAACATGCATAGGTTCTTTGAAGGGTGCACTTCTAAGTGATAATAGTTTTTTTGGCACTCTTGGTGGGATAATAGCATAAAATATTGATAAAGATTGGTGTTGGTTTTAGAAATTTGTAAAAAAAACATTGATCAATTACTCAGTATATAGTGACTCCATGTCATATATAATTAGTTTGAAAAATCCAAGTACCTAAAAAACAATAGTTCATATGTATTTCAATCCTCCATTTTGTGAAAATGCAAATTTTGTACATTCATATCCCTCCTATCAAGATGAGAATATTTATGGCTTCAACTCAAACAACACTAAAATATAAATATATCATTATTCTCATGATATTTACCCTCTTCCCACACCTAATCAAATTTCCAATCATCTTGAAAAGAGTGTGAAAGAGATAATACTTGAATTTGAGATATAATGTATGGAGATTGATAAGGAAGAGGAATACAATAGTCACCAATAATAGTTTGCATATCAGGCTTATATACATCAACAAGAGATAGACTCATTGAAGAGGTATAATGAGGCTATACAATATTTACTCACTCATTTTCAAGAGCCTAATACCATTACATCTTGGAAACCTTCATGGAATAATACCCGTGATTATGTCATTCCTACACTTGAAAAAGAGCCTTTTCCCATGCCTATCTAAAATCAAGAGATAGAGAAAGTAATTGAAGCCAAACTAAGAAAGTTTAAAAGTTTATTGAGCCTTCCTCCCATACCTAAAAATTAATTTATGCATGAATATGAATGTGAGAGGTTGATTATTGAGTGGAGAGATAAATATTAAGCATGAAGCCGTAACAAAACTGTCTTTCCCTTCTTTCAAATAAATATTGAATAAAATCCTTCTTAATGCCTATTAAATCCAAAAGCCAATTCAATAGAATATAATAATTACCTATATTTATATGCCAAAAAATGGAACCTCTTTCCCTCCCGTAATCTCCCTTTTTGAAGGATAACCTATTGTATGGAAGGCAAAATAAGAACATACATGTGAATAGGATAATTTGTCAAAAGAGGATGATCAAGAGTTGTGTTGGTCAAATGAGATTAAATTTGGAATAGAAATAGATCATTTTTTATCCCTTGAGAAGCCATTTAAAAAAAAAATCATAAATAGGTGAGTCTCAATAAGCCTATCATGAAGATGTTATATAAGATATGTTAGCAACTAGTGAGATTGCAGTAGTGATTTCAAAAGGTAGTAACCCTATGCATGAAGTAACTAAAGATGAAAAATTACAAGTGAAGATTAAGAATATTTTTATGAAGAGATTAACAAAACTAAATCATTTTTAAATCAAGATGTAATATATAAAGATGTCATAGAAAGCCAATAAAATTGTTCTAATGAGCCACTAAAAGTTGAAATTTTAGTTATTCTTATTGATCAAAATATGGTTACATTGGAGAGATTTCTTAGTATTGAAGAGAAAAATGAGGTAATTATTAAGCCACATAATGATTTTGTCTCTACTATAAATATTTTTGATTCATTTGATTAACTTGGAGACAAGCTAAAGAGATTGACAATCAAGAAAAGAGCTAATCCAACTAGAATAGAACTTAAACAATACTTTGTTCCTCATCTTTATTAACCACATGGAAAGGACTTAAGAGGGATTTTTTATGATATAGGTGTATATTGAATATTTTTCATGGCATTTTTATATTTTAAATTTCTTCCAAGTGTTTTTATGCACATGTTTTTTTAGAATCTTTAGTTTTCAATTCCTCTAAGTGATATCTTGGACATCTTTTAATTGGTAGTTTTTCTAGTTTTCATTGAATAAATGGTTATGAAAAAGTGTTGTAATTTATTTAAAAAGAAATTTTAATTTTAATATTTTGTTATATTTTTATGAATTGATAACCCAATGGATATAGCTACTAGTATTGAGTGTTTAGCAGGCAAACATCCCAACAAAGTTGCCAAGAATGTTGATAATTTTTCCACCATCGGTCAAAGTTGATGATGTGTAGGTATTTAAGAAGACTCCATGCATGGATTAAAATTATAAAAATGTATTAAAAACATCATAAAACATTAATAATTCTAATATTATTCTCAATAATAAATCACAAGTCCAAATTTTGATAGAGGTTTCTTTTATTCCTCTAACTAACTTTTTTCAAGCTAGTGAAGGCAATTTTCAAATGCTCAGTACATGAAGGTGAAGAGGATATGGATAAAAAATTATTATTGGAAGTTTAGTGACAATATTTAATTACTATTAAATAATTTTTTTTTCAATTTATAATGTCTTAATTTTATGAATAATTGTTAAGAAGAACAAGTGATCTAAAATCCTTCTTAAACCCTAATAACTTAGTTTTACGTAGTATGTTTTGCATTTTTTAGTCATTTATTGAAAAATAAATGTGGTGTGAGAAATTATGGAGAATATAATACCTTTATTAACCTTAATTAATCAAAATTTTATGTTAAATAATATAAATAGGTAAAGGTACAAGCATCAAGGTTTTAAGCAAGTAAGAGAGAGTAAAAAAAGTAAAGTTTGTAAGGTTTAAGAGATTTTTTTAGCACATACAATGGTTGTAATGATGATATGTGTTTTTAATAGTATTAATAAAAAAATAATTATTTATTTATTCCTCATAAAACCCAACAAAATTTTTAAACTCAGACTTACATGCCTTCACAAATGAAACTTTGCAAGCTAGTCAACAACAAAAAATACATATTTTGAGTTTTATTCAATGAAATCTAATGAAATTTGACTTGAAAGTTTTTTTTTATATATTTAAAGTTTTAAAATTTGTTTTATTTTCATAATAAACATTAATATATAAAAATTTATAAATTATATTTCACCCATATTTTGGCTAAATTCAAAAAATGTCAAGTCAATAGAAAGAATCTTCAATTAGCCCTAGAAAAGTGGAGTTTAAAACATGGAAAAGTGGAGAAGTTGAGTTATATTTTTTGGTAAATATTTTACTCCATATTTTAATTAAATATACCCCTTATAATTTCAACAAGCATTCCACTTCTATTATGACCCACTTTGGGATATTTTTATAAGAGACATGAGGTCAAACGTGCATGCAAGTTACATGCAAGATATCTCAAGTTGAATTCTAGGTGTGAAGTCAAGATAAATATAGTAAAATAAAGATTAAATTTTAGTTAAATAAAGTAAAAATTTTAATATTAATTTAAGAACAAGAGGAGTTAACTGAAATACTAAAAAAAATAGTGAACTAAAGAAGATGAAAATTTGCATGCAAGATCATAATGAGTTAACTCAGGATTCAAGATGCATGAAGAGCCCTTTAAATTCTCAAATATCCCTCTCTTTTCTAGTAATAAATTTTAATATAAATAATTTTATAATATAATATTTTATATTTTAATTTTTTTCAACTAAAAGTGGATTTCAATTTTGATTTGAAGTTGGAGTCATAATGGAGTTAACTTGACTAGCATGTGGAAATCTTTCCTAGTTTGAAGTTTATTGTCTTATATCTCTTCTTATATTATTTATGTAAACTCATTTTTGAATGATTATGTTGATATTATTCTTTTGGATTATATAAATTCTACCAAATTGTTTTACTACATCACTTTTGAAGAAATAAAGCACTAAAGTCTAGTTTCTACCTAATCTAGAAGTGAATTCAACCATTATTCATTCCTTCCTAGCCAATGTGAATGTTTGCCAAGACCTCTATGTGAAATATCGATGCAAGATTCAATGTATGAAAATGAGGTGAATGTGTGTAATTTATTTGGCTTATAAAACATGTTAATTATATATAAAATTGACCCCAACATTGGTGCATTACCCCAACTTTCATTTTTCATTTCCATTTTTTTCTTTAGCATTATTAATTTACCCCTTTTCCTCATCAAGAAAGAATTATCTATGAGATTTTAGATAGAAGTGGGTGAATGTAATAAAGGGAACCAGCCATTCATCTAGATATCCTATCCATAATAAGGTCACCAACACCATGGATATTTTTTATTTTATTAAAATAAATGAGAACATGCAAATGTTCTTTGTAAGGTGCACTTATGAGTGATAATAGTCCTTAGGAAGGTAAGGACATCCTTATACTCATTTAAAAAATCTTTGAGTTTCTTCCCAATGAATATAAGGAAAAACATAAGAATATGTTCAAAAATATCACTTAGTTTAGTTCTAAAATCATAGTAATGATGAGTATTGGAAGCATTTACCTCAACATATTTCCAAGTAAAAGGAATGTGTTTAACTACCTCAACTTTGGAGAATGGGATCTCTATAATCAATGTTCTAACACTTACTAGATCTTTTTTCTAATGACTTGATTAAGTTCTTCCATATTTGAGGTATTTACCCATTCATTCTCATTTGGGATGTTATCAACCTCATCTTTTGGTGGTGTCTATTTGATTTGGGGATCCTTGCAAACTTGGTAATATAAACTAGACTCTATATTTAATTTATGCATAAATTTAGAATTAGGTTCCATTAAATCATCAAAAAAATTCATGTCTATTGAAGACACATCCTAAAAAGGCAATTCAACATCTAGACTCAATTTAGAAGGAAAAATTAAATTAAACAAGCCTTAAAAAAAAGATTCATTAAAAAGGGGAACCATGTTAGATTTATGATCAAGGATAATATTAAATTTCCCTTTAACATTGATCACATGAATATTATTAGGTGTTTAACCCATTGGATTTTGTGTATTTCAATCTAGTGTGATATATCCATCCTTTTCACAATTTACATATTCAATAATTAAAGGCTCCATGTGCTACTATGTGTTCACCAATTGGGTTATGAAAAACTCACCTCAATTCAAATGGGTAATCTCATGAATGAGATCAAGGCACAAAGGATTGGGGGTGATACTAAAGTCTGAGTATTACATTAATTATGGAATTAACAAAACATCATGCCTAAGATCCTTATGAGAAATGTGTGCCTCTTCCATTTCTTCATTAGAGTTTTCATCATGATATATTGATTCTTGTAAAGTTTCATTTACCATTGTAGATCTCTTGAACATAAATGAAAGATACTTTTGAAATGATGATTAATTTCTTAGATGATTAATCTCATAGACTAATTTAAAGAAGGATTTAATGGGTTCATGTTACAAGCTGAATGGGTTATCCTTATGACTAATTATGAGGTTTTCAAAATTTCTAATACTATTCTTATCTCCTAATTGATTTCATTGTTCAAAGGGATCATGATTGAACTCATGGGTCATTCATTATGATACCTCTCTATTGGACACATTATTAGTATCAAACCTATTTATAATGTAAAATGGGTAGGGACTTGGGTTTATAGTATGGATGCTACTATAGAGTATAATAATGTTAACTCAATATTTGGATCATCATAACACAATGGTGTTGGGTTGTAAATTAGGGTTGGTTGAGACTATGGAGTAATTGAATTGACAAATTTCCTAGCACCTAGTGCATACACATTGGGTAAAGTAAAGGGACATGAATGACCACTGGGATTTAGTTGACTATCTATGATCATGGCCTCTACATAAAAAGATGATATATCAATGAAATTATGGTCGATATTTTAAAATATTTATATCCATGGTTTAAGGGAATTTTGTAAAATTTCCAATGTAAGTAGGTGATCAAGTTTGTAAGGTGGAGTAAGCCTATTATATAGTTTATGGAAGTAGGTATCAAAGTCTTGAATGAGATCATTTAGCGCTTGTATCACATATACTAATTATTGATGTAAAATTTTAGGGTCAATTATTTTCTTAAATTGGGTAAGGAAGGTATCTAAGAGATGGACCCAAGAGGTTATGGATTCTCTTGATAGGTTTAAAAACGAATCAAAATCACCATAAATCAAAGTAAATGAGAACAAACACCATGCCACATATTCAAATTAGACATTTAAGACTCCAAAGGTAGTCTTAATTAAGGTGATGTTCTCATTTTATATTCATGTTTGCATAGGACTAAACCTGGGCAAAAATCTATGTGAATTCTTAGGTAAGGCATTAATAACACTAGGGACATTATTGGAAATCCTAGCTAGCCAAGCCATAAAGATTGTTATGAATAAGATAGGTTAGGTACGAATTTTAAATATAAATAAACATTTATAACAATCTCAACCCCTAATGGTTTCCTCTCTCTTATGTCTCAACAAGTTAAAGAGGGAGGGTAGGAACATAAATTTGGACCTTGTGATCCTTGAAGTGGGGTTCAAGTTGCTTTCAAATAGACAAAAATAAAAATAAAAAAAATAACAAGAAATAAATCCCTCCTTCTAGTCCATTCTATGTTTATCACATTAAGCACATAATAAAAAATCATGAAGAATGGGGAAACTATTTAAACTAGTAAAACACATTAATGCTCCAATGTAGTTAACCCTCCTTCTAGTACCATTCTATGTTGATCTCTCTGACTAACCCTCCCAAAACATGAGCATTTTGTGAGGTCGAAGGAGAGGTAACATGTACATGGGACATAATTTTCCCTCATTAATTTAGTATTGATGTTAGTTCAATTCAAGGATTGAGTAGTTTAACCCATTTTACTCTAAGAGCAAAAAATGCTACCACCAAAGGTTCAATGGAATGAGTGTTTATATTTACTAGTTTTATTGATTTTAAATTATTTCCATAAGTCTTATTATTTGTCTCATTCAACTAAAAAATTACTTAAATACTTCTTCAATTCAATTCCATTCACACCCTAGACTAAGGAACAACTTCATCAAAAAAATATAAACGAGAGAGAGAGAGGGTAAAGTAGAAAAGATGGGTTTGCCCTTGAAATAAAAAATCTTATTGATGCTAAGGAAATGAAAGCATGCATAACCATAGTTATAACATTGTGTGTTGGGTATAATTGTCTCACAAACATGAGCCACTTAGTGTGTAAGCTTATTTGGAAAAATTTAAAAGTCATTAATCTACTAAACTTTTTCTAAAGATAGTGTAAATGATAGTCTATAGTTGTTCCACACAGTGACTAGGAAGATACCAAATTAAATCATGAACAAATCCAATAGAATAGTTAAAATATATACTTCACATATTAATTGAGATAATCATTTGAAAAAAGACACAGTAATAGTCATATACCCAATAATAAGCTAAATCAAAAGACTTAGGGATAATAGGTGAATAAAAAAAGCAAGTCTCTACTCAACATTCTAAAAATGTCATGCTAAAGTCAATCTCTAGGAATGAAACCAAGGCTAAATGCAACAATAAATAAGTAGGTTCACTCCTTGCATTATTTCCATAGTGATTTATCGCAAATAATGCCAATATTTTACAATAATAATTCAATCTACTTAAATACAAAATTTGTGAATCTCATGTCCTTGACGTCTAGCCTAGCTCACTAGCATAGTGGTTAAAAATTCTCAATGAAGATTTGAAAATGTCATTGAACCATGGTTATATAAGAGAAAAATTATTTGTCTTTTAGTTCACCTTTATTTTACATGGACCTTTATAGCTTCTATCAATTTCCTAAGTGTGCAGTCCATTCTCATGTTATTTAAATATTTTGATGGTCAAACGAGTCATCAAATTTATGCTCATATCATCCTAACATAGACACTAATGTTTCCTTTTCTCTTGGGGTGTTTTCACATGTATTATTTAATTTTCAACTACTTGGCTTGGGGTTTAGGTATATGGTAAATATTATTCTAAGGTGAAGCAATATTTTTCCACACAGAATCATCTTGCTAATCCACTACTCTAACCATTAGTAGGCCTACACAGACCACTACAGTGTTGTAAAAACTCTTTGAAATAGTGGATCATAAAGATGATGCCACATGGAATCATCTTACTAAACTACTTGCCCATAGGCTACTAATTTTATATGGACCTCTCTGAGATAGTGGGGTAGTGGGATGATGCTATGTGGAAGCATCCTAATAACCTACTAAATTAAAGATCTGATGACTTGGAAACCCACTGGGAAAATTTTGAATATAAATGATTAAGTACCATTAGGTGGATAAGTGATATGTGGCTCAAGGAAAAGTTGAAGAATTGACTAAGTGCTAAAAAATATTTCAATTAGAATCTAGGCCACTAGGAGCCATGGAAGTTTTCCACATGGGATGAGAGAAGTGTTGGGTAAATATGGGCATAATAATATAAGTGTAGTTAGTAAAGTTAATTTCAAAATGTAATGGCCAAGTAAATTTAAAAGAAAATAACTAAGTCAAATGCTAATAAAATGACTAAGACAAATATTTAAGTGAAAACATTAAAACATATAACTTGGCCTAAAAGGAAATTGAATTTTCACCAAAACTAAAGCCAATTATATCCATTTTTTGAAAATTAATTAATTAAAATGATGAATCTATATGAACACTTAGTCATTTCAAATAAAAATTAAGTAGAAATGGATTAAATTTCTCAATAAAATGAGTATAAAAATTTCAAAATGAAGTAGAGACCAAAATAAACAAGAGGTTCCCCATTTGCATATCGGAATGGGGAATGTTACACCCATTAGATTCATTAGTAGGGAGTGTGGGTAAGGGTCCATAATATTCAACATCTGTTTCAATATCTATAATTTGGTTACCTTGATTATCATATTTAGAATGTATTTTTTGAATGCCTATAGCTTGTGTGTCTAAGGTAATTTTAGGATTAGGGTATGGGATTGGTCAATAGCCACTAATATTGTGATAATATAATAATTAATATCATTCGTGGTGATTATATTATGTATAATAGGTAGAGAAATGAGTTGTGTAGGATGATCAAAGGAAGATAATGGATCTTGATTGAAGAATTTTATTTGATCCATGTGATTAGTAGTTAGAGGTTGAATTATATTATATTATTAGATATCCTAAAAAACCCATGGATTATCTATTAATGGTTCATTTATATGTGGTATAAAACATTTTGATTTTTATTCACTATAATAGGATATGTAAATTACATGAACATCACAATTAAAAGCATTCATTTATATGTGGTACACACACACACACACACACACACACACACACACACACACACACACACACACACACACACACACACACACACAACACACACACACACACACACACACACACACACACACACACACACACACACACACACACACACACACACACACACACACACACACACACACACACACACACACACACACACACACACACACACACACACACACACACACACACACACACACACACAACCACACACACACACACACACACACACACACACACACACACACACACACACACAATATTTTCACACTTTTATCAATTATTGATGATTTACATATTGCAAGAACCCACCATAACTCAATATATCTGAGTGCATGCCTTAAGGGGTGCATCAAGAAAGGGTTTGGAAGACTATGTACTAATATGGTTATGTGATCTTCTTAATTAGTCCATCATAACATTTAATCCAATAGAAAATATTTTGTAACACACTTTTCAATCAATATCAATGACAAGGTTTCATATGCTCAAGTTGCATAACCAAATCAAAAATATAATGAGCCAACAACTAAATATGTCTTGATGTAAAACTACATTATAAATGATGACTATTCCCATGGTAGATAGATAATTCCAAGACATATTCAAGTATATTTTATTATTGGCATTGCATGAAGATATCATATTCAATAATCTTTCATCATTCATAGATTTATAACATAAAATAAAAGAATGGGAAGTCAAGTTTCTCTCCATGGGCAATTTGAAGTACACAACTAGATTAAATTAAACTAATAAGAGTTATAATAAGCCCAAACAAAAGGTGAGGCCCACTAAAAATAATAATTATAAAAATATAATAGCTAATTCATCTTCAGAGATAGCTCCTTGTATGGTTTTATCTCCTCCTCTAATGAGACCCTTCACACACCTTCTTGAATCACTAGCACATGTTCTTAAATAATGCTTGGAATGTAATGTTATATCTCTCCCTCCCATCAAATAGGTTAATATGACTAAGCCTATTCCAAATATTTATGATGCCAATACATTTTAAGACTATCATAGAGAACTAGACCATACTACAAATAAATGCATTAGTCTATTATGTACGATATAAGATTTGATATATGATAATATCATTGATGTTGGCACTCCCACAAAGGTACCAACAAAAGCAAAAGTAGTGAAAATATTTTTAATCCAAATAATACAACTAATTAGATAAGAGGCACTTCAATTATTCATTATACATATCAAATAGATCCACTACCATCACCTTATCATACTTATATAGTGGACACAAACCCTCTCTATAATATCATTGAGGTGTATCATAATACAATACCAGTTAGACCTCTCATCACTTTACTAGAGAATGATATAGTCAATGATGACTTAGATTTATATGCACTCTTTGTATGAGCCTACATTAATCATCATCATATTTAGAGTGTCATGGTTAATAATGGGTCAACAATTAACATGTGTAATATCACACTTATATAACACTTGGGTTATTCAAAACAAGATATTTCTTGAACAAATATAATTATTCATGGTTTCATTGGCCATGTCTAGAGCTCCATTAGGAAGATTATAATTCCATTATAGGTTGGACTAGCACACATGGACACCAGATTATTAGTTGTACCTAGTGCAAGAAAATTTGATATATTATTAGGTAGGCCTTAGATACAGTAGCTTTGGGATATACCATCTACTATACACATATCTTTAAAATATATACATGTTAATCAAGTGGTTATAACTGAGGGCCTTTCATATGAGTATCATTTACCTATTCCACAACTAGTTATATAATTGTCACCAATTATAGTTCTAAACATAAAGTATGTTAGCACACATAAAATGTTAGTTGAGCCACTAGTGTAGGTGAGGTCTACTCCTATATAATTACCATGTATGCATAATATACCACTGAGACCTTTATTAAAGATGCCCATATGTTAGATACATGTTATGGATTCTAGACAACATCTCTCTATGATATTACAAAATAGATCAATGTTAAAACATAGAGCATCCACTCTAGTTATAACTCCTAATAGATGGGTTCCTAAGTGATCCATAGTTCACATGCCTATTCAGTTATCTCCATATATTCATATCTCTATTCCATAATTAGTTTCAACTATAGATCACTTAGTACATCTAATTCCTCAATATCATATACCTCATCATATAATGCACATGATAATTATTCCTTTATTTAATACATGACACATTGATTCTTAGAAGACTCAAGTCCATCACACAAATCTATATTTACTACTATTTACCCACTAGGGGCACCTACACAGATACATAAATTCAACATTAATACAGTTACCCATTTGGGGCATCCCATATATAAATTCTACTTTACCAAGTTATATCATCAAAGATTTGATGCTTTCATAGTTGATATGATCAACTAAATATTTTATATAAAAATCATGTATTAGTTTTGATGTTCAATGTTTTGGATCATATTATATGATCTGTCATCAAGAGAAAAAAATGTGAATAGTGGAATAGTAGGACCAAGCATTTTAAAGAAGCCATTACAAAGGGTTTATAAAAATGTGACAAACATATTTAAATCTTCTTCCTTAGATGACCTAACAAAGAAAAATCTTATTCCTAAAAAAGAGATAACTCCTAGGATATATGGTGCACCTAAAAAACCTAAAGAATTCATCTTGCTTAGGCCTATTGTTGACACTACCAACTCTCTTACCTATAATCTTAGAAAATTATTAGCTAATATATTAAAATTCCTTGTAGTAAAAATGTCCTCTTTAATTTTTGACTTTGAGGATTTTGTTTCTTTCATTAAAGATAAGAAGATATAAAATAATGATATATTAATAATTTTTGACATTGTTTCACTCTATACTAAGGTAGACATTAAGAGGCTATTCAAGTATTTCATAAAATTACTAAAATTGAAACCACTAACCTTGTCTCTTTATGTCTCAATTTGAATTTTTTCACTTGTAAAGGTGTTATATATGAGTAATGTGAAGGTATGGATATGGGGTTCCCTCTGTTTCTTGTAGTTCCTAATCTTTTCATTTAAAAATTTGAATATAATGCCCTTCATAGTTTTCCATTAAAACCAAAATGCTGGAAATGATACATGGATAACATTAATCTTTATTGGAAACATAGTATAGATAGTCTTTAATAATTTCTAATGCATCTTAATAGTTTAGTGGCTAGTATAAAATTCACAAAATAAATTGAAAATGAGGTTAAAATTTCATCCCTGGATGTCTTCATTTATAGAAAAGAAGATGGAAAATTAGCTAAAAGGGTATATAAAAAAGGCATTCATATAGATCTTTACCTCCATACCTCATCCCATCATCATCCTGCTCAAAAAGGAGTTATTAAAACATTACTTTATATATCAATAAATATTTGTGATAATGACAACATTAATTAGGAAATTGAGCACCTAAAAAGCTTTTTTAAGTGGAATGGGTACTCAGGTAAATATATAGTTAGGGGTATAAATCTAGTGAAATAGAATATAAATAAAACTAGTAGTAAATATCACATGATATACCAACCTATATCTTATTTTTCATATATAGAAGGCATTTCCAAAAAATTATCTAGAATTATTAAGTGAAAAAACATTAACTCCACTTTCCTTCTCTTTAATAAATTATGTAAAAATTTAGGGCCAGTAAAAGAGCATATAGATCCAAACATTTGTAGTGGTATCTACATTATCAACTATTCATTTGGTATTAATTACATAAGATCAATATGAAGATATTTTAAAACTACAATTAAAGAACATTCAACAAATATTCAACTTGAAAGGAAAGATAAATCAACTCTCACTAAACACTCTTACAAGATAAAGCATGCTATTAACATAGAACAAGCTAGAGTCATTATTATAGAAGATCATTTTCATAAGCATAAAATTAATGAGGTGATTGAAATATTGAAACATACTAACAATATAAATAGGGATGAGGAACTAGGGATTAGTCATGCTTAGAAGCCTTTAGTTTACACAATTTAAGGATTCTTCTTTAACACTCGTTGTTGTGGTTACTCCATGCTTTGCTCATATAATTAGATTATTTACACTATTTTAATTAATTAATTTATTATTTTATTATAATAATATTATATATTTTTTCATATATTTTATTAATAATAATATTGTACTTTATTAGTCATTTATTACTTTTTTTAACATTATATTCTTTTTAATTTATTTTATTATTTTGGTTTTTTTTTCTATTTTCTATTTTAAATTTTTATTTCTTGTTTTGAATATAGATTATTTATTTTTAAGAACTTTTAATAATTCCTAATTTTTTAGAAACACTTTTCAACAGTCATTTTATTTCTTCTTTAAAATGCTTGGTCTTATTGTTCCACTCATAACCTTTTTTCTCTTAATGAAGGATCATGGAATATGATCCAAAATGTTGAGAATAAAAAATAATACAGAATTTTCTAGAAAATATTCAACTAAAGTTACATCATTCCATACTAAATAATTTTTACATACTACTACTACTACTATAGGCTTAGCTTGTGTACATATTTTCTCTTATATAGATTTGTACCACATGTTCATGCATATTTTCATTTCTAGATTTCCTAATTTAGATTTGATTATGTTTCTTTACTTTTGAATTTAATTGAAGGATTATAAATATACCATTACTATATGGATCTAAGCCACTTCCCTTCACTATATGTAAGCTTTGGATATGTGTCCATGTCATTGTGTGTGCTTTCTTGATTGTCTATATAGACATCTGAACATGTCCTCTATGGATGTAATCCAACATTACTTTATCTTTGATTATGTGGACATTTAAATATGTCATTGCATGTTTTACTCTCTCAAACTTGGTCACATCTACCCATGTCCCTTATATTGTGTCCCCTTGGTCTACTTTAAGTGCCTCATGTTTTATATGTATGCTTTCATGTAGACATCATGGTAATAACACTTCTCTCTATATGCAATCTAAATTGCATGATGTGCATGAATCAATCTTGGATCAGAAATGATATATCACACCTACACTTTTGATTGGGGTACACACTTGTTAAGTACGAGCATGACTAATATGAGGATCTTCTAGACCCAATTAGGGGATCACTTGTATCATCTATCACAACACATCATGCTAGGTAGGGTTATAAATCCTAAAATCTAACACAATCACACAAAAACCTTAAAAGAGTCCTATGGTTTCTATATTCATTTATGATGATAGACAAGAATGTAAACTAATCTAATAACAATAAAATTAAACTTATCCAATCCTCACCAAATCTTGTGGCATAAAGTAAGGGGTTAGATGAAAATCAATCATATACATGTATAGGGAACATCAAATAAAGTATGAGTAACACCCTAATACATGGAATATGAGGAGTAATATTATTTGGGTCAACACTTATGCTACTTTTATCTACTAAAAGAGAGGAAAACAAAGTTAGCATATACTTACCTAAGTTAGAATATACTTACCTGAATATGAACCCATCATGACTCAATCTCTACCTTAGAAAATGGGGTTTTTCAAGAGGTTGTTATGGTTCATAAGGATAACTTTGTTAGGCCAAAGAATCTAAGACATATCCACAAGACTAAGATTCTCTAAATAAGAAACCTAATCTAAGACTCCTCAAGTAGAATGGTAGAAGAGAAAATTGTGAAGAAGCATGAGCAAATAATAACTCTTGATTGCATTCATATGAAAATGACCAAAATGACCTTATATATAGGAGTATTTGATTTTAAAATCACTTAGACATATCATTTATGCTAGGTTGATCAAGCTGACCTAGCATATTATTGGGCTATTGCCTAAAGTTTGTGCTAGGTCGACCAAATGGAAACTAGGCCTAAAGAGCTAAAGTGACCCTAGATTGTGCTAGGACAACTAGGTTGACCTAGCTTACTAAATAGGTAAAAAGGGTACTAAGCAAGGGAAAGAAGGATAGAAAGAAGAAAATACTAGAGAAATGTTTAAGGAAGGATAAATATATTAAGGGAAGGTTTTAAGAATTAAATGGATAGGGAATAATATGGCAATAAGGGACAAAAAAACTATGAAGCACCAAAGGTCTTCCAAAGCCTTTCTCGATGCACCCCTTAAGGCAGGCACTCAGATATATTGAGTTATGGTGGGTTCTTGCAATATGTAAATCATCATTAATTGATAAAAGTGTGAAAATATTGTTTGTGTGTGTGTGTGTGTGTGTGTGTGTGTGTGTGTGTGTGTGTGTGTGTGTGTGTGTGTGTGTGTGTGTGTGTGTGTGTGTGTGTGTGTGTGTGTGTACCAAATATAAGTGAATGCTTTTAATTTTGATGTTCATGTCATTTACATATCTGATTATAGTGAATAAAAATCAAAATGTTTTATACCACATATAAATGAACCATTAATAGATAATCCATGGGTTTTTTAGGATATGTAATAATATAATATAATTCAACCTCTAACTACTAATCACATGGATCAAATAAAATTCTTCAATCAAGATCCATTATCCTCCTTTGATCATCCTGTACAACTCATTTATCTACCTATTATACATAATATAATCACCACTAATGATATTAATTATTATATTATCACAATATTAGTGGCTATTGACCAATCCCATACCCCTAATCCTAAAATTACCTTAGACACACAAGCTATAGGCATTTAAAAAATGCATTCTAAATTTGATAATCAAGGTAACCAAATTATAGATATTGAAATAGATGTTGAATATTATGGACCCTTACCCACACTCCCTACTAATGAATCTATTGGGTGTAACATTCCCCATTCCGATATGCAAATGGGGAACCTCTTGTTTATTTTGGTCTCTACTTCATTTTGGAATTTTTATACTCATTTTATTGAGAAATTTAATCCATTTCTACTTCATTTGTATTTGAAATGACTAAGTGTTCATACAGATTCGTCATTTTAATTAATTAATTTTCTAAAAATGGATATAATTGGCTTTAGTTTTAGTGAAAATTCAATTTCTTTTTAGGCCAAGTTATATGTTTTAATGTTTTCACTTAAATCTTTGTCTTAGTAATTTTATTAGCATTTGACTTAGTTATTTGCTTTTAAATTTACTTGGCCATTACATTTTGAAATTAAATTTACTAACTACACTTATATTCTTATGCCCATAGGTACCCAACACTTCTCTCATCCCATGTGGCAACCTTCCATGGCTCCTAGTGGCCTAGATTCTAATTGAAATATTTTTTAGCACTTAGTCAATTCTTCAAATTTTTCTTGAGCCACATATCACTTATCCACCTAATGGTACGTAATCATTTAGATTCAAAATTTTCCCAGTGGGTTTCCAAGTCATCAAACCTATAATTGAGTAGGTTATTAGGATGCTTCCACATAGCATCATCCCACTACCCCACTATCTCAGAGAGGTCCATATAAAATTATTAGCCTATGGGAAAGTAGTTTAGTAAGATGCTTCCATGTGGCATCATATTTATGATCCACTATCTCAAAGAGTTTTTACAACCCTTTAGTCGTCTATCTAGGCCTATTAATGGTTAGAGTAGTGGATTAGCAAGATGATTCTGTGTGGAAAAATCTTGCTTCACCTTAGAATAATATATAGCATATACCTAAACCTCAAGCCAAGTATTATAAAATTCAAGAATACATGTGGAAACACCCCAAGAGAAAAGGAAACATTAGTGTCTATGTTAGGATGATATGAGCATAAATTTGATGCCTCGTTTGACCATCAAAATATTTAAAGAACATGAGAATGGACTGCACACTTAGGAAATTGATAGAAGTTATAAAGGTCCATGTAAAAGAAAGGTGAACTAAAAGACAAATAATTTGTCTCTTATATAACCATGGTTCAATGACATTTTAAAATCTTCACTGAGAATTTTTAACCACTATGCTAGTGATCTAAGCTAGATGTTAAGGACATGAGATTCACAAATTTTGTATTTAAGTAGATTGAATTATTATTGTAAAAGGTTGGCATTATTTGTGATAAATCACTATGGAAATAATGCAAGGAGTGAACCTACTTATTTATTGTTGCATTTAGCCTTCGTTTCATTCCTAGAGATTGGCTTTAACATGACATTTTTAGAATGTTGAGTAGAAACTTGATTTTTTTATTCACCTATTATCCCTAAGTCTTTTGATTTATCTTATTATTGGGTCTATGACTATTACTGTGTCTTTTTTCAAATTATTATCTCAATTAATATGTGAAGTATCTATTTTAACTATTCTATTGGATTTGTTCATGATTTAATTTAGTCTCTTCCTAGTCATTGTGGGGAACAACTATAGACTATCATTTACACTATATTTAGAAAAAGTTTAGTACATTAATGGCTTTTAAATTTGTCCTTACAAGCTTACACACTAAGTGGCTCATGTTTGTGAGACAATTATACCAAACACACAATGTTATAAATATGGTTATGCATGCTTTCATTTCCTTAGCATCAATAAGATTTTTTATTTCAAGGGTAAACCCATCTTTTCTACTTTACCCTCTCTCTCTCTTTTATATTTTTTTGATGAAGTTGTTCCTTAGTCTAGGGTGTGAATGGAATTGAATTGAAGAAGTATTTAAGTAATTTTTCAGTTGAATGAGGAAAATAATAAGACTTATGGAAATAATTTGAAATCAATAAAACTAGTAAATATAAACACTCATTCCATTGAACCTTTGGTGGTAGCATTTTTTGCTCTTAGAGTAAAATGGGTTAAACTGCTCAATCCTTGAATTGAACTAACATCAATACTAAATTAATGAGGGAAAATTATGTCCCATGTACATGTTACCTCTCCTTCGACCTCACAAAATGCTCATGTTTTGGGAGGGTTAGTCGAAGAGATCAACATAGAATGGTACTAGAAGGAGGGTTAACTACATTGGAGCATTAATGTGTTTTACTAGTTTAAATAGTTTCCCCATTCTTCATGATTTTTTATTATCTACTTAATGTGATAAACATAGAATGGCACTAGAAGGAGGGATTTATTTCTTGTTATTTGTTTTATTTTTATTTTTGTCTATTTGAAAGCAACTTGAACCCCACTTCAAGGATCACAAGGTCCAAATTTATGTTCCTACCCTCCCTCTTTAACTTGTTGAGACATAAGAGAGAGGAAACCATTAGGGGTTGAGATTGTTATAAATGTTTATATATACTTAAAAATTTTACCTAACCTATCTTATTCATAACAATATTTATGGCTTGGCTAGTTAGGATTTCCAATAATGTCGCTAGTGTTATTAATGCCTTACCTAAGAATTCACATAGATTTTTGCCCAGGTTTAGTCCTATGCAAACATGAATAGAAAATGAGAACATCACCTTAATTAAGACTACCTTTGGAGTCTTAAATGTCTAATTTGAATATGTTTCATGGTGTTTGTTCTCATTTACTTTGATTTATGGTGATTTTGACTCATTTTTGAACCTATCAAGAGAATCCGTAACCTCTTGGGTCCATCTCTTAGATACCTTCCTTACCCAATTTAAGAAAATAATTAATCCTAGAATTTTACATCAATAATTAGTCTATGTGATACAAGGGCTAAATGATCTCATTCAAGACTTTGATTCCTAGTTCCATAAACTCTATAATAGGCTTACTCCACCTTTCAAACTTGATCACCTCCTTACATTGGAAATTTTACAAAATTCCCTTAAACCATGGATATAAATATTTTAAAATATAGACCATAATTTCATTGATCTATCATCCTTTTATGTAGAGGCCATGATCATAGATAGTCAACTAAATCCTAGTGGTCATTCATGTCCCTTTACTTTACCCAATGTGTATGCAATAGGTGCTAGGCAATTTGTCAATTCAATTACTCCATAGACTCAACCAACCCTAATTTACAACCCAAAACCATTGTGTTATGATGATCCAAATATTGAGTTAACATTATTACACTCTATAGTAGCATCCATACTATAAGCCCAAGTCCCTACCCATTTTACATTATAAATGGGTTTGATACTAATAATGTGTCAAATAGAGAGGTATCATAATGAATGACCCATGAGTTCAGTCATGATCCCTTTGAACACTCAAATTAATTAGGAGATAAGAATAGTATTAGAAAATCTGAAAACCTCATAATTAGTCATAAGGATAACCCATTCAGCTTGTAACATGAACCCATTAAATCCTTCTTTAAATTAGTCTATGATATTAATCATCTAATAAATTAATCATCATTTCAAAAGTATCTTGGTTCATTTATGTTCAAGAGATCTACAATGGTAAATGAAACTTTACAAGAATCAATATATCATGATGAAAACTCTATAAGGAAGAAATGGAAGAGGCACATATTTCTCATAAAGATCTTAGGCATGATATTTTGTTAAGCCCATAATTAATGCAATACTCAGACTTTAGATCACCCCTAATCCTTTGTGCCTTGATCTCATTCATGAGATTACCCATTCGAATTGAGGTGAGTTTTCCATAACCCAATTGGTGAACACATAGTATCACATGGAGCCTTTAATTATTGAATATGTAAATTGTGAAAAGGATGGATATATCACACTAGATTGAAATACACAAAATCCAATGGGTTAAACACTTGATAATATTCATGTGAAAATATGACATTCATCAAGTAGATCAAGGGCATGAAGGTGATCCTCATGCAATTCTTCATCGATAATTATGTCATGAAGAGATATGCAAAGAGAAGGAATCTCAACATCAAGAGCAAGAACCAACTCAAAACTATAGACTATATAGAATGGATTTTCCCCAATGGTTGTATGAATACTAGTCTAATAGGTCTAAAGTACAAAATAAAGATGAAGATGCCAATTTGTGTAGGTTTCATGAATTATCTTTTGAAGAATTTTATCAATAATTTGGTTGGTGGCCTCAGCTTGACCATCACATTGTGGATGATAAAGAGTGGAAAAATTGTGATTGATTTTCAGTTTCATGAAATTTTTTTTAACATGTTTATTTTTGAAATTACCACCATTGTTAGAAATGATTGTGTGAGGAACATCAAAGCAAAAAATAATTTTGTTGAGAATGAATTAGATATATCAAGACTAGTAACCTTAGTGAGGGGCATGGCTTCAACCCACTTGGCAAAGTACTCGATGGCAATGATGATGAAGATGTACCCATCTTGGGAATGAAGAATATTTCCAATGAGATCAAATCCCCATGTGAAAAATGGCTAAGGAGATTTGATAAATTGAAGTTGGGATGGTAGTGAATGAATGAGGTCATCATGAAGTTGACAAGGATTACACTATATAGCATATTAAATAGCATCCTTTTCTAGAGTAGGCCAATAGTAACCCATACATAGGCATTTAAAGGTTATAGCATGTCTACTATAGTGACCACTACAATGTCCCCATGTTATTGCTCAAGTAGAGTAGGAACCTCATCTAGAATATCATAACAGAGCAAAGTACCTTTGACATTGTGATAATAAAGGATTTTATGTCTAAATACATACTTGAAATCTTGTTTGTGAAGATGCATTTTTTCATGGGAATCCAAGTTACGAGGACAAGTTTGATTTTTAAGAATTAGATGACGTCTTGATACCATGGGAATTTTTGAATGGTGATAGCCTCAATATGGTAGATAAGGGAATATGGAGGGTGAATAGATGATGGAGATTTGATTATTTCTGTGATAAAAAAAGTATAAAAAAGAACTTAATGTGGATGAAAGATAAAAGATAAAGAGGCAAGAGAATCAACAATGGAATTTTGGTCTCTACAAATAGGTTCAATTATAAAAGAGGCAAAATCTTTGGCCAGAGGGGTTACAATTTGATGATAGGTAATAATATTTTCACTTTTACATTGATAGGCACAACTAAATTGATGGAAAATGAGTTGAGAATCATCCAAATCATGAATATATTGTATGTATATATCAAGATCATCTCACATACCTAAGATAAGAGCTTTGTACTTAGCCATATTATAGGTGACATCAAATGTAAAATGGAAAGCTAAAGTAATTATTTTACTAAGAGGACTAGTGAGAACTCAACCTACCCAAACTCCTTGAAATAATTTAGCACCATCAACGTGAAGGTTCCAATTATCCTCATGCAAGTCAATTTTGATTTCATGGAGGTCCTTGATAACTAATTCTAGTTTGGTATTAGCGAATGGAGTTAAAGGTTCATTAGAATTATTAGCTTCAATATCAGTAGTAAAGATATGAAAATAATATTTAAGAGAAATTACTTGATTAAGACCTTTAATTTAAAGAGTATTTCCATTAAGAAGGTCATCTTGAAGTGAAGAAGTGGCTAGAATGGGAGCCATGTCAAGATGGTTAGCTATGACTTGCCCTTTGACAAATTTTTGCATGACGATGCAAAGATAAAATTACATAAGTAAAACCATACACTTACCAATTATATCTCTCAGAAGAAATTATTTTGAGAATAAGTGATGAAGGGGGTCAGAATGAACAATGATATAGGTGGTTTGGTAAAGCATGTAGTGATGAAGCTTTTTAGCTATAAAATAGATGATGATGTAATCATGCTCAAATTTGGTATAACATGTTTCATAATCGATGAGGCCTCAACTAATGTAATATATGGCATACTCCTTACCTATATCATCTTTTTGGGCAAGCATTACTACAATTGAAATAGGTGTGGAAGAAGTATAAATAATCAAGGTTCACTCATTAGAAGGAGGACATAGTGTAGGTGGATGAAGAAATGATTCTTTCATGTTGTCAAATGATTTTTGACATGGATCCATACATTCCAAATCTATACCTTTATTGAGAATGGAATTGATGAAGTGAATTAGGTAAGCCATCTCTAGAACAAATCATCTAATTACCCCAAGCTTTCCTAAATAGGTACAAATGTCAAGAATAGAATGAGGGATAGACATGCTGATAATATAATTAATCTTGGCCAGATCAACTTTAATGCCATAGAGAGAGAGAGAGAGAGAGAGACTAAAAATCCTAACAATTTACCAAATGTAACTCCAAAGACACATTTGAAAGGATTAAGTCTAACTTTATATTCGATGAGACAATCAAAGATGATGGCAAGATTAGAAAGATAGTTTGTGTGATACTTAGATTTAATGATAAGATCATCCACATATGTTTCAACAATTTTATGGATGATGTCATGAAAGATATGATTCATAGAATGCTGGTAAGTAGCTTTGACATTTTTGAGACTGAAGGGCATTTTAAAGTAATAATAGGTGCCCTATTTGTTATCAAACTGGCCATTTTGATCAAGTTGGTTGGGACACTTATAGGATTATTTATAATAAAATAAATATTTTAAGACAAATAAAAAGTATTAGGCTTAAATATCTATTGATTTTATTGTATTGAACTGCCCTATACTTTGTTTTACATGCTAGTTTCCACAAAAAATATGATTTCTTGCCTCATCTTTATAGATCCATAAATAAAACTAGAATTTATGTAATCATATATAATTTTAATTTATGTTTAAAAATTATTTAGGTTTATCCATGATGATTTTATGAAAATAAAATCCACTTTTCTCAAAATTAGTTGTTTAGGGGTTTAGGAGGGTTTTAAAGTTGAATCTTCAAACTGATGATTCATGAAGTACAAATCTCCAAATCCAAAAATGTTACCATTGATACATATCAAATTTACCCACATAATATCCATAAAAATATTAGGTTCCTATGCAAAAGACATGAAAAATTACCATGCAAATGAAAATTGCCTATGGGGATTTGACTACATTTTGGGTTGCCCATGCTCTTAGCGATTGTTCATAAACAAAATCCAATAAAATTATCTCAATTTTTAATTAATTATAATTAAATATGTTTAATAAAAACATACTAATATCTTTTGGCCAAACTCCTCACATGGTGAACAAAATGAGCATTTGAACAAGAGGCTTGGAAGGGTGCCTAGAACTATAAAAGGTAAAAAAATTCACCAAAATTAAAATAGTTTCTTATTAGCTTCAAAAATACTTAAAACATAATTATATTACCTGTACCATGCAATCAAAACACTCTAAAAGTGTTTTTTATTGAAAATTCAAAAAATGCTTTTTTGGAACATGTGCCTATTTACCTCCATAAGCCTGTATGAGCATGGTTTGCATAAAATTTGGATATTTTACACTATTTATAGGTCTTATTATGGTGTATAAACATCATCTCATGTTCTTCAAACTTTACTTGGGTTTAAAATCTTCTGAAGTACTCCAAAATGAAACATGTTCTAGTGGTGACCTCAAACAAATAGGCTAAGGTATGAGATAAAACAATGAGTATATTGATTCATCCAAAGGATATGAAATTTGGTTAGATGGTCATATAGCTCATGAATAACCTATGTACAAATTTAAAATCTTGATTCCACTTGTATCTCCCTAAATCTTCAAATTTCCCTCAATTTTGACCCCTGTGCATGGATTATCTACATATTTGATTGAGTTGTAGTGTTTTTGAAGGTATTTTCATGAATTTTATAGGTTTCAAGGTCAAATTCATATTAATATATCTAAATATCCTCTTCAATAGTTTTAAAATAACCTCTACCCCTATTTTCAAGTAGACCTTGACCTCTAACAAGGCATTTTAGCTTCTCAAATGACTGTGATATGTTGTTGTAGGTGAAAATTGATCATGTTTGAGAAATATTAGAGGCCAATCCATCTTAAAAATATTATTTAATACCATTTAGTTCAAAATATATCTCTTCACATATCCTTTTTATATCAATTGAATAGTTTCAAGCTTTTTAGGCTTTGAACTAGGTATTTTTCATATAAAGGCCTGTGGGATGTGCCTGGCCATTGTATTTGACCTTTGACTAGGGTTTTAGAGTCATATTATGATGGCTTGATGATCATAATCACAATTTTACACCTATATAAATGCATTTAGGATCCCAAATCCACTTGTTTTATTTTTTTGGTTGTATAAACATTGAGGTGTCTTGCCCTTAAGTGGTTGTAAGTATGTTTTGATGGTATGTATGACTATAAGATCCTGTATGAATGTTATAATAGCATGGTTTGAATTAATGGAGTTTGTTTATCTTGTTCATGTTTTGTGTTGATCTTCCAAAACAAACCATTCTCTTCTTACTTTGTTGATCAAAATTTACTACCTGAAACTCTTCAAAGTCCAAATTGTATACAAAAGGCTTCCTTCTAAAGCACAAGCTTGTGGGTGTCATTTATGATGACTGAAGGTGATTTCTTTATAAGTTTTGTATCTCTTTCATTCAATTATAATCTTGATATGACATCATTTTTTAAATGAGCTTAATTTCTTTCATTTCAAACCTCATCTTCCATACCAGCCTATAGGATGCTTTGACTGCATACCTGAGATGATTGTAAGTATGATCTTTAGGCCTATAGGATGTTTTGATTTTTTATGTCATAAAATAAAATTAAAATTCTATATGTACTATATGGATTTATTTATTTTAAATATACCCCCAATACATTCATAACCTTCTACTAAAATATCAAAACCCTCTACTAAATAGTTTAAAGAAATAAATCCTTCCTAGGCTATAAGTGATCACTGTGAGAGCTGGCTATCGCTGCTTGATTTAGTCATAAAGACCCTGTAGATTCTTTTATGATATTTTTATCTCACTAGGTCATTCTATTCTTAATTATTCCTTTTTTACCAAAGGTCTTAAGCATATCCTTCCTTGAAATAGACCCTCCTTCCACTGTACTTGACTATCTTGACTATCTTGTATGAACAAAGAACAAGGTTAAAAGCATGGTCATTCCCTCAACTTTAAACTTAAATATCATTAAAATGTTCTCACTCTTTTGAAATATCATAGAAAATATAAACCCATATAATAAAAATCCTATCATGATCAATGGTTTACTCGTTTATCCACTTACTAAAATGTCTATATGGTACTATTATATAGACAATAACATGTAGGTCCTCTTTTTTAAACTTTAAACTCTTTTCCATTGCAAATTCATGAGAAAGCTAACCTTCATGATTAATTTGTTCCTTGACACCTTGATATAGTTCTTCATGTAAAATTACTCTTATTTTCCATATATGTCTTGAAATGATCACAATATAGGCTTGTAGGGTTCACTAGGGTTACTTGTAGGTCTTTATTATTTTACATGACATCATGAATTGACTTTTTCCATCTCAAAATTATGATAATATCTGACACACAAAAGTATTTACATAGTGAGACAATACCTCTTAATCCACACTCAAGCATTATTAGCACTGTATTTCCCCTTGAGGGTTGTATTCGAGTTTGTTGTGTTGGTTGTAGGTAAGTATTTATGTTAGATGTAGGGGGATATATTGAATATTATTGGCTCTTTGCATTTCTAACCTCCTATGACACTATATGATCTTAATATTTCATAAAACCTACAACAATATAAAACCCTCCCCTCACTTCCTTGTCACAACCTAGGGTTTCAAATTGATTCATCCCTACTACCATGGCTATAGGTGGATTTTTTAAATTGATTGGATCTTCAAGACCTTACTATTGTTTGTCCAAGAAACCCTGAAGACTCCATTATGATATTTTGACATGAATATGTCATTTTATGATTCCATGATTTCATTTTCATTATAGGATATCACAAAAACCCTCCTTGGAATAAAATCTCCTTTACCATGCTTGACTGTGGTTGACCTTGTTGTAGGCATGTATGGACTGTGACTATGGAGTACCTAGAGGGTATGGCAGAGGTGGAAAAGGAAGTCATGAACCTACCAAATGATCTCAAAAAAAGATAAAACTCCTTTGGATATGCTATAAACTCTTGAGGTCTTGTCAAGGAAAAATAATCTATTGTCTACATCCATGTTCCTAGGCTAGCTATAGGTCTATTTTTAACCCATTATTAGAGGTGTATGTAATGTCCTTTATCCCTTTATTTTAAGCATCAATAAGTTTCCCCTTTTGAATCAAGGTGTATTTATGCATGTAAGTAGCCAAAACTTGGAAGTCCATGATAAGAAACCCTAAAATTTCTAAGCCCTTTTCCATGCACATGAATGTAAATGTTAGATTTGTATAGATTAGGACTATTTATTGCTCTTAAAGAATTTTCAAACCTATCTTAACCTTGATTGTCTCCTTGATTGTACTTTATAAAGTTATTCTACATAGAGAATATTATAGAGAGCCCCTTAGTAGTTGTATCTTGAATATTTTTAACTTCTTAGACTTCCTTGACTATATGAGCCTACTGTAGGTGGCCATTTACATGAAATTAAGTGACCTTGATTAGCTGACCATCTTTTTTTCATGTTTTTATGGTCATATGTCAAACCTTTGGCTCTTTCATAATGGGAATGTGGAGTGGAAGTGTGTTTTTAGGGTTATAGGAGTGTAAAGATGACGAGAACATATGATTGATAATGGAATGAAGTTAAAACCATAGTGATATGTTGATAATGGCAGAGAGATGAGGATGGATGTGATGGTGGTGCAAAGAAGCATAAATAAGTATGAGAATAAAAATACCAAATGGTCCATATGAAAAAACCAGCCAATCATAAACTCATCACATGAATTTGAAAAACATTGGAGGAGAGAAAGTGGGTCAAATCTAAACCTAGTTTTATTCAAAACCTTAAAATTTGTAAATTTTCCTTAATTTATGCTAAATAGGCCCTTTGGAGACACCTTGAGAACATGGAGATGGGATTTATTTGACATGATACAATAATAAACTATAATTATTATGATTGGAAACCATGAAAAACCTAATTAAAACCCTAAAAATATGAATTTTTGATAATTTGAGGCTATCTTCTTCTTCTTGAATTATATAATTCCTTCTTGTAAGCTTGTTAATAGTGTAGATTGACTAGTTGACTTTGAGACATTTATTGAACCTAAATTAGATTAATAACACTTTAATAATTCCATGGAAAGGTCTATAAAGTCCTCAATATTTTGGAACAAGTTGAATTTCTTTGAAAATCTACCTAAGTGAGGAGAAATTGGAGAAAAATAATTGCCTTTCTAGTCGCAAGGTAGTAGAATTTGACTTAACTTCAATTAGATGTTTCATGAGCCTAGAGAATCAAATTTATAAATGAATTAGACCATTATTAATCGCTCTTAGTGTATTTTATTTTCCCCAAATTTTAGACCTTAACTCTCCTCCATCAAACCATACCATCAGAAAACTTACATGCATGTCTCTCTATGCCAACAAGCAAAGAACCAAAAAAGACTATTTTAGGGCCTGTATGGCCATGAATTTTCATGAAAATAATCATAAATATTTTATATTCCCAAAAAATTACTCCCTCTACCTTGGTTCCATGGAATCCATATGGATTTTGTGTCTCTCTTGTAAAATAAGTGAAAAGTTTCTTTTTGACCTTTTAAAAGATAAATTTCACTCTCCACCACTTGAAATGGAATTTTTGAGAATTAATATGTGACTTATCATGAAAAATATATAATTTTTATCCTTTTCATGTTTTAAACTTGCAAAATGGGATGTGTGGGGTGAAAAAGGGGCCTTTTTGGATATTTAACATATCAAATAACCTTTTTAAAGTTTGAAACTTTAAACATAAGATATTTTCACCTTTATAAACCTATTAAAATATATTTTAAGATATTTTAATGAATTTTTAAACTATTTTTATGCTTTTTACCCTATTTTTTGACATTTTTGACCAAAATTTGCATTTTAGACCATAATTGACCAGTTTGACCAACTACAAAGGGATAAGGGCTAGATTTTTAAATGTTTTGATTGATGGGGAAATTAATTTGAACTCAAAAGGTAAAATTAATATAAATTTTGGTTAATTTTAGGGGTTGATCATCATGGTAGTCAATAGAACTCAAAAACTCTAGAAGGATAGACGAGGACAAATACTAAAATTAGAAAATCTTGTAGACCAAGACATAACAAGACAAACTAACACAAAAAACAACAAACATGTGCACATATTCAATTAAAGGAAAGGAAAAAAACAACTAGAAGGCAAAAAATCAACTACTAAAATCATGCATAGAAAAATAATTAGAGGAATGAAACTATGATTATGTATAAAGGAGTGGCTCTCCTAATAACAATATTTAAGAAATATCCCATTCAAAGGAATGAGAAGATATTTTACAATAAATTTGGATAAATTAAAATAATTTTTCTTCTTAAAATCAATGATAATATAAGGTCCACTCCAAAGGCTATCAAATTTGTAGTTCTTACCTAGATTTGCATGCTCTTCATCTTATTTGAGTACTATGTCTCCTTGATAAAATGTTTTTGATGAGTCTCTCTTGTCAAATGTATTATTTACTTAATTATAATTTAACCAAATGCTGTGCATATCATCATGTCTTATATCCTCTAATTCTCTTAGTTCATTTATCCTGACTTCCATTACATCAATTTCTAGAAGCTCTAACTGGTGTGCAAGCTATAAAGATGGAGGTTCCAATGAGATAGGTAGCCTTTATTCTCTTACATAAACTAGGAGATAAGGTTAATGAACAATGGACTTCTTAGGGGTGATCTTATCAGCCCATAAATTAGTCTTCAACTTTGTATGCCAAGATTTGTGATTATCTTCCATTGTTCTTTTGATGATCTGAATCATGCTCTTATTAGTGATCTCAGGTAGTCTATTACCCTATGAATAGTAATTTGATGAAAAAATAAAATAAATACCATGTTAAAGAGATCATTCACATACCTTTATATTATTGAATGCTAAATCATTATCTGATATTGTAGTAGAAGGTGCTCCAAAATGAGTTATTAGACTCTCATAAAATTCAAGCATGGAGTTCTTATTTGCCTCTTTCAAAGGCATTACTTTCACCCACCTGGTGAAATATTATATAGATGTAAAAACCCACTTATGACCAGTAATATATGAAGTATGAATCATGATAATGAATTCTAAATCCCATTGCATGAAAGACTGATCAACCTGAATTGGATTTAGTGGCATAGCAGCTAGTCTTTGTTTCCCTAAAAACATTGCACACTTTGTACATTTCTGAACCCATGCATGTGAATATATAAATAAATTGGGCCAAAAATAACCATCTCTTGTAGCTATGGTATTGGATATAAAATTAATTCCAGAAGGACTATTATGCAATTGCTCAAAAAGCTTATCAAATTGACTAGTTTCAACACACCTTAGAAGCATACCTCCAATGTATTTTGTGAAAATCACTCCATCAATAAGAATGTATGGTAATAATTTTAGCCTAAAGTGTCTTGTTTTTTATATCTATGGTCTTGGATTAAAAATTACCTCCAGAAGGACTATCATGAAATTGCTCAAAAAACTTATCAAATTGACTAGTTTCAACACACCTCAAAAGCATACCTCCAATGTCTTTTTTGAAAATCAATCCATTAATCAGAATATATGGTACTGATTTAAGATTTAGTGTCTTATTTTTTATGCATTAAAATCCCTTAGAAATTATATAGTTTGAATAAATCTAGCAATGTTCTGTGTCTAGCTTGTAGTAGGTGTATTTTCAGCTTCATGTTGAGTGTCTTGAATTGTCAAAATTATTTATTTTCTAATTTTACATCTTCTAAAAGATGATAAAATAATAATTTACCTCCAACCAAATTTTTAACCTTGAATTAAATGTCATATTATATACATTTAGTGACCCATCGTACTCTCTTTTCACTCAAGTCTCTAACGAGAATGAAATCCTTCACACTTGAATGAGCTACATTAGTATAGTCTTATTATTTGAAACCAGATATATGAATTTTTTATACCTTTTATAACATAAATATAATTTTTTGTACAAAAAATACCTCTCTTAATAACCCTATAAATATTTACTAAATAAATCAATGGGTTGTTCTAAACATTCATCATTCTGTTGCATACGCATGGCTGCAATAGTATTGGAAGTAAAGAAAGTATTCAGGAAGAAATCCTTACTAAAATAAATATTGATAAAATTATGAGATTTAATTATTTCTTCCTTTATTGATTAAAAAATATTTTTACCTTATTTACTTCAAGTTAACTCTTGATGTTTCTTTAGCATTTGATTAAGTGGATTTACTATTTATGCAAAACTAGGAATAAATCTTTAGATAAAGTTTATCTTACCCAAGAAGATATAAAATCCTTTATTATGTTTAGTAAATTATATAGAAATCATTTCCTCTATTATCTTATGATAAATTTAATATTTGGACACCACATGCCCAAGAAGTCTCCCCTTCTGCATAAAAAAATGCATTTTTTTGGATTAAATGAGACTCCAAATTATCTACATCTATCACAAAAATTATCAATTGTGTTAGATGATCATCATGATTAATTGAAATAAATATAATATCATCAAGATATAATAAAAAAATTTCACTCAATATACCATGAAATGTAACATATATTTCCTGTTGGAAGGTAGCTCCAACATTAGAGAGTCCAAAAGGCATTTTCTTATAAAAAAAAGTACCCCATTTAGTGGTGAACATTATTTTATACTGGTCTTGCTCTTTCACCAATATCTATTTGTAACATGAGTACCCATCTAGTAAATATAATATTTGTGAACTTGATACTTTTTATAAGATTTGATCCATGGAAGGAAGTGGATAGTGGTCTTTCAGTGATACTCTATTTAAATATATGAAATCTACACAAAGTTTTATCTCTCCATTCTTCTTTCTTATTGGTACAACATTTTATACCCATTTTGAATGTTTTATATAAAAGTAATACCTATTTCAATCAGATTTTTAAGCTCTTTCCTCATGATAATCTCAACCTTGGGGTTGATAGGCCTTTGCTTTTGTCTTATTGGTTTTGCATCATGTTCTAGTTCAATAGTATATTGTGCCAATCTAGGGTCAAAACATTTCAAATAATGGTATTTCCAATAAAATACATACATGAATTTTTGACTTAATTAAATGAAAGATACTTCTCAGAATCAGTGTTCACTTTACCCAGCTTGAGTTGATTATCTTCAGCTATGCTAATTGCCACGTAATTCTCTTTCTTGGAAGAAATGCTCACCTTATCTTTCCTTAGCTGATCATATTGATTGAAAATTATCTCTAAAGCTACCAAAAAAAAATTCATCCTATTTTATTTCAATCATAATATCTGATTTTCATATTGATCCTACAATTTATCATGATTTCTTTGGCAAAACTCTACCTTATTTTGTAATAAATATGTTATCTACTTATCAGAATTAAAAAAATCCAGCTTACAACATTATTCAGGACTAAGTTTCTACATAAAACCTTTATTTGGGTATGATTTTTATATTCCTTAATCTTATCTAGAATATCATACTATGCTCTTATGGTAACAAGTCTATCAGCATGTTGATTTGCTCCTCTAAGAATGGAGTGAATGTCAAATGCAAGGAAATATTCCATGAGATCCCAAAATCTATGTTTACATTCCTTCAAAAGGTTTTTTTTTTGCATAAATTAAACCTCTAACTTGTTGGACTAATAACTCACTATCACCCTTTGCCTACAAGAACTTAATATCCCTATTTCTAGCCCACTACAGACCATAAATAAGAGCTTCATATTTTGTAGTATTGGAAGTAAAACTAAAACAAATTATAATAAAATAATAATACATTGGAATTTTTGTTGAAACAAACATTACACCATAGAAAATTTCATTCTCTATTTTATATCCATCAAATAATAGATTCCAAACTCCTTGATCCTACATTGAGCTAGTGAAACTACGCAGTAATCACCCTCTTCATGCATATAGTAGATTCTAAAACTAGAATCTTTGATACTTTTGTAAGGGCCATGTCCATGATTTTAAGAAACCCACTTATCTATGAGAATATCTGGTATACCCTCAAAAGACTTAGAAATATCTTTCTCAATGATGTTATCATCTTTTTCTAAAATACTGCAATTCACATTTGACATGTTTGGCATATATGGCTCAAGATGAAATCTAGAAATAGGCTAAGATATTATAGTTAATTTGGTTATATAATTGGTTATAAAAACAATATATGACCAATATAAATAAAGTTAAACTCCTATTTTGGTATTGAAATTTTTATATAGGCATAGTGTAAAATATGCAAGTAGATCAACAACAACATTCTATAAAATGGTGAAATTTGGACAAGTAGTAAATATGATTTTCAGATCTTTCAACACACCTATAGTCTTAGTAGGAGACCCATATAATTGTAATAAAACTTTCTCATGGGGCTCATAATGCAATCCTAACTTATTAGTTATTGATTTATGCATGATAGAAGTACTATCCCCACTATCAATCATACAGTTATGAACAAGATAATCTCCAATGATAACAAAAAGATAAAATGAAGGAGGCTTAGTCACCTTAAAAGGTTAAGCCTCAAAATCTAAATTTAAACTATTTAGGACAATACTTACTCTTTCTATTTCAAGTGGTATATTTTGGATACTGAGCTTTGAAATCTCCTCTTGCAAATACTCCTTTTATCCTAAGATTAGCAGAGTATCCCGCATTGAAATTTATACTGAAGTCTTCTTCATATGATCCATAATATTGAGTGGAAAAGTAGCTACCCTTGACTATAATTTAGGAGTAGAAGGATCTCCTAAATTATTTGTGAATTAAAGTATGACATTCAATTTCATGTTCTTATATTTTGGATCTTGAGATTGTTGATTTGAAGTTTTATGAGGTAACTCATGTGTAGTCATCTTTTGTTGTGACTGAGAAAATGAAGGGGCTACTTTATCAAGACCTAAACCTTCACCAATTGCTCTTTTCTTGTATCTAGTATGGGATACAATTAAATTATCAATATTAGGTAAATATTGACTTTGATTAATATCCAAGTACTTAAAAGAATTTTTACCTTCTTGGATGTTCACAAATGTAGTTCCAGTAGGTGCCTTACCACTATCTTCTCCTTGTTGATTTGGTACTTCTACTTTAGTGAATGAATGAATGTATCTATAGGGTATAGATGCTTCCTTATTATAAGAAGGTGTCTATTTCTCAAATGAATAAATAAATAAACTTTCTTGAATAAATTATTGATGAGAACTCTCATCAGTTGTAGCCATTGCCATGTTGTTTTCTTGATCCCATTGTTTGTTTCATTGTCCTTCTTGAGCATAGTTTCTTTGAGTTGGCACAATAGCTCTAGAATTTCTTGGATTATTGGTATTATACTACCTTTATTTATAATTTTTACCTTTTTCTTGTTTATTGGATTGATAATATGGCCTATTGGATTGATAATTTTGAAAGGTATTTTGATATGGCCTGTATGGTGGAGCTTATTTCCTCTTTATTGCAACCAACTTATTAGTTTGAGCTTTAAGACGATTCTCTATCTTCACCAATCTATTAGTTTAATCACCTTTTATTTTATGTAAATTTGATGGCTCTATAATTAGAGTAATATTTTGAGTTAGAGGATGGATCTCTAGAAAAAGTGGTATTGGTGGCCTTGGAGATAACTTGCCTACTTGTATAACGAAATTTTTAGCTTTAATTTATACTTCAAAATATTTATTTAAAGTGTTTCCTTCCATTTATTGAATCATTATATCCACATATGAATTAAGATCCTTTTGATAGTATAGAAAATCATAATTGGGTGTAGGCTTGATCACTGCAAGAATTTTATCCCAAGTCTTCTAGAATCTATAGTTGAAATCCACCATGAATTCATGATTTAATATCTTAATTTTTGTAAGATTATTCAAAATTTAAATATGATAAATTTTTTCTTCAAAATTTTAGCATAAAAATTCTCCAAATTCATCCCAATTATTGATTGATGTAGTATCCAAACCTTTGTATCACTAAAGTGCCTTGCCTTTGAAATAAGTTACCAACAACTTCATTGCTACATTTTCATGTATCAAATGATGCACCAAACAAAGATTAACAATATCTATAATATGTTCTATATGATTTGTTGGATTTTCTCCTATAAAATAAGGAAGAGCTTTTAGAGCAGAAACTAGAATATCATCCCATTGATTGAGACTAGAGGACTACCATTAGTAAATGCAATAAAAGTGTATCTTTTGGGAATAGACATCTAAGGTATAGGATTTATAATAATATTTGTCTAAATAATATTGGATTAAAAAAGAGGATTTTGTAAAATAATAGGGGAAATAAAAGGTGTAGGATTTGGATTTGAGTAAGAGGCTTTCTTCTTCTTTGTTGATTGGAAAGATAACTCAAAAAAATATATTTCTTTCCCTTTTGTAGAGGATCTTGTGACAACTCTTGGTGTCATAAAAAGTTTAAAAATCTAAAAATTAAAATTTGGAAATGAATAATATATTTAAATAAATAGATAATAATTCAAAAGTGTGAATAAGTGGTCCCATCAGTTGTGCCAAAAACTACTATCATTCTAAAGTGCACCATGCTTGAAGATGTTCAAAACACACCCTCACTCTAGCTAATACAATTGGAAATTATCAGAGTGTGGGTGAATTTATACTAATAAGAACCTCTAGAGAGGGCTAATTCCCTTAATATTTATAAATTAAATCTAATTTGCTATGATTTTGGGATGAAAAGGGGAAGGGAAAAATGAAAGGAAACCCTATCTAATTGGCTGATGCACCTAAATTATTTATATCCTTTGAAAGCTATTGAAACTAATGCACACATGTGAATAAATAAAATTCCTATATTTCCCTTAAGAATAAATATTTTAGATGAAGGATCAATATAAATTTAGATTACCAAATTCATTTTCGACCTCTCAAAATGACCTAAAAAAGGTGAGATAGAAAGCAATAGGTGAGGAATGGACCCACCAAAAGGAGATATAATCTCACTTATATGTTGATACATGATTAATTACTCTATTATCTATCAAAACTCATATGCAAAATAAAAATATCCTTTATTGATGTATGGTCCAAATTATAGTTTCTCCTTTAGCTCTAGGAATCATCAATAAATGGCTTGAAAAAGCCAATATATATCTCTCCAAACCTAACTATAGCCAATGTGGCATTGAAAAGGGGGAATTATTAGTCTTATTTGACTAACTCAAGACTAACTCATTTTACAATGTTTAAATAATTCATAAAATCTTTAAATTCCATAAAGCATGCATGGAACTTCAAAATTTGGCATAAGAATAAGGTGGTTGGCCCAATTTTTACAAGTAAAATACTCTCCATGCATGATTATATGACAAAATAAAAAATTAGCTCCATTTTAAGTGTTTGAAAGATAAGTTAAAACATGAGAATGTCCCCCTTTGTATGGAAAATAAGGAAGATGTATGATAAGCTTTGACAAGTCAACTCCAAATAACTCCATATTACATGAAAAGGGACCTTAAATGCTTAAATATGCATGAAATATACATGGAACATTAGATATGTAGTTTGTAAATTTAAATTGAACTCTTTGATGACCAATTCCAATGCCAAGCTCAAACTTGACAAGTTGATCAATTAGGCCATTTAGACTAAAATGGCCCAAAGGCTAATTTGTAATCCTAGTCACCATTAAAACTATAATAATAATACATTAAACCTACAAAAAAACCATGAATTATACCTAGAATAACATTATTCATCATCAAATTCTAATTTTGATGAGAAAACCTTTGCCATTCAGTCAATGGGGTTGACTAGGCCTATTTTGCTCCATTTTCAAGCAAACTATCCATTTTGATTAAGATGGCAGGGAAACTTTTGGGATTATTTATGATTATATTAATATTTTATTATGAATAAAAATTCTTTGGCTTAGAGCTATATTGATAATATTCTATTGAACTGCCATGTACTTTATTTTACATTATTTTTTCCATAAAAAACTTTATTTATACCTTCATATGTATAAATAAATACATAAAATTATAATTTATATAATAATATATAAGTTTACATGATGTTTTAAAAGTTTTAAAGTTGATCCATGATGAATTTATCACAATAAAATCCACTTTTCTAAAAACTAGTTTTTTAGGGGTTTAAGAAGGTTTTAAAGTTGAATCTTCAAACTAATGATTCATGAAGTAAAAACCTCCAAATACTAATTTTTTTTCCATTTATATGTATCAAATTTACCCCCCTTACATCCCTAAAAATATTGGGTTCCCATGCAAAATATATGAAAAATTACTACGTAAATGAAATTTGTCAATGGGGATTTGAATGCAGTTTAGGTTACCCACGCTCCTAGCGATTGTTCATAAATAAAAAATAGTAAAATGAATTTAATTGTTTATTAATTACAATTAAATATGGGTACTCAAAAAATACTAATATCATTTGGCTAAACTCCTCACGTGGCGAACAAAATGAGAATCTAAACAAGAGGCTTGGAAGGGTGCCTAAAACTATAAAAAAGTGAAAAACTTCACCAAAATGAAAATAGTTTCTTAATATATTAAAAAATCCTGAAAAAATAATTATATTACCTGTACCGTGCTATCAAAATACTCTAAAATTCCTTTTTTCTTGAAAACTTAAAAAAAGCCTTTTTGGCCCATGTGCCTATTTGCTTGTATAAGCATATATGAGCATGGTTTGCGTAAAATTTGTACATTTTACACTATTTTAAGGTATTATTATTATTATTTTAAAACATAATTCCATGTTAATAAAACTTTACTTGGGTTTACAAGCTTTCGAAGCACTCCAAGATGAAACATGCTCTAATCGTGACCTCAAACAGACATGCTAAGGTCTGAGACAAAAAAAACAATTATATACACTAATAAAATGGATATTAAATTTTTTAATATGGTTATCCAACTCATTATTATGTTTTTAACAAAATTTAAAGTCTTGATTCCACATGTAGCTCCCCAAATCTTCAAATTTCCCTTAATTTTCACCCTTGTGCATGGACTATCTACATATTTGACAGAGTTATAGTGTTTTTGAAGTTATTTTCATGTATTTTATAGGTTATAAGGTCAAAATAATCTTAATTTATATCAATATCCTCTTTAATAGTTTGAAAAGAACCTATACCGTTATTTTCAAGCATACTTTAACCTCCAACAAAGCATTTTAGCTTCTCAAATGACTATGATATGCTGTTGTAGGTGAAAATTGATCAGTTTTGAAAAATATTAGAGGTAAATACATATTCAAAATATTATTTAAGATCATTTAGGACAAAATATATCTCTTCACACATCCTTTTTATAGCAATTGACTAGTTTTAAGCTTCTAAGGGATTGAACTAGGTATTTTCCTTACAAAGGCCTATGAGATGTGCATGGGCATTGTATTTGACCTTTTACTAGATGTTTTAGAGTCCTATTATGACTTATTTATGATCATAATCACCATTTTCCACCTATATCAAGGCATTTAGGATCCCAAAGCCACTTGTGTTCTTTCGTTGGTTGTATAAACATGGAGGTGTCTTGCCTTTAAGTGGTTATAAGTATGTTTTGATGGTTTGAATGAATATAATATCATTTATGAATGCTATACTATCAAGGTTTGAATTTATGGATTCCACTTCTCTTTTTCATGTTTTGTGTTGGTCTTCCAAAACCAACCATGTTCTTCTTACTTTGTTGATCAAAACCTACTACATGAAGCTTTTCAAAGTCCAAATTGTACACAAAAAGGCTTCCCTATAATGAACAAGATTGGGTCTCATTTATGATGACTGAAGGTGCTATATTTATAGGTTTTATATCTCTTCCCTTCAATTATACTCTTGATATGACATCCTTTTTGAAATGAGCTTAAGTTATTTCATTTCAAACCTCATTTTCCATACCAACATGTAGGATGCTTTGAATGCATACCTTAGATGACTATAAGTATGATTTTTAGGCCTATAAGATGTTTTGTTTTTTAATGTTATTAGATAAAATTAAAACCCTATATTTATTATATGTATTTCATTATTTAAATATACCCACACTACATTCAAAACCTTTTACTAAAAGCTAAAAATCCTCTTCTAAATAGTTCAAAGAAACAAATCCTTCCTAGGTTGTAGGTGATCACTGTGAGAGTTGGTTGTAACTAGTTGATTTATTAATAAAAACCCTATAGATTCCTTTATTATATTTTTACCTCACTAGGTCATTATATACTTCATGATTCCATTTGTACCAAAGGTCTTAACCATATCCTTTTTTGAAATAGACCCTCCTTCTACTATACTTGACTATTTTGACTATCTTGTAGGGATAAAGAACATGGTTGAAAGCAAGGTCTTGCCCTCAAATTTAAACTTAAATAACATTAACATGTTCTCACTCCTTTGAAACATATTAAAAAATTTAAACCACTATAGTTAAAAATCCTTTCATGATCAATGGTTTACTCCTTTATCCACTTACTAACATGGTTTTAGGGTACTATTTTATGGATAATAGCTTGTAGGTCCTCTTTTTTCAACTTTAAACTCTTTTCCATTATAAATTCATGAAAAATATAACCTTCATGCTTAATTTGTGCATTCACACCTTAATATATTTATTCATGTAAAAGTCCTCTTATTTTCCATATAGGTCTTGAAATGGTCACCACACAAGCTTGTAGGGTTCACTAGGGCTACTTGTAGGTCTTTGTCACTTTACATGACATCATGAATCAAATTTTTCCATCTCAAATTTTTGATAATATCTCACACACAAAATTCTTTACATAGTGATACAATACATCTTAACCCAAACTCAAGCATGACTAACATTGTATTTTCCCCTTGAGAGTTGTATGTGAGTTTGTAGTGTTGGTAGTAGGTAAGTATTTATGTTGGCTATAGGGGGATATCTTAAATATTATTAGGTCTTTGCATTTTACAACCTCATATTCCACTATATTCTCTTCATATTTCATAAAACCTAAAACACGCTCAAACCCTTCCCTCACTTCCTTATCATGACCTAGGGTTTCAAATTGATTCATCCCTACTACCATGGTTGTAGGTGGCTTTTTCAAATTGACTTGATCTTTGAGACCTTAATATTATTTTTCCTAGAAACCCTAAATCCTCCTTTATGATATTTTAACCTCATTATGTCATTATATGCTTCCATGAGTTCATTATTATTATAGGATATCACCAAAACCCTCCTTGGAATAAAATCTCCTTTACCAAGATTGATTGTGGTGGATCTTCCTGTAGGCATGTACAGACTGTGACTATGGAGTACCTAGAGGGTATGAAAAAGGTGTAAAAATAATTCATGCACCTACTAAATTATCTAAAAACAAGATAAAACTCCTTTGGATATGATTTAAACTCTTGAGGTCTTGTCAAGGATAAAAATTTTACTGTCTACACCCCTACTCCTAGTCTAAGTATAGATGTCTTTTTAACTAATTCATGTAGGTTTATCTAATGTCATTTATCCCTTTATTTCGAGCATTAATAAGTTTCTCCTTTTGAATAAATGTATATTTATTCATGTAAATAGCCAAACCTTTGAATTCCATGATAAGAAACCCTAAAATTTTTGAACCCTTTTCCATACACATGATTGTATATGTCAGATTTATATGGATTAGGAATATTTATTGCTATTAAAGAAGGTTAAAACATGTATTAAACTTGATTTTCTCCTTGATTATACTTGATAATGGTCTTCTACATAGAGACTATTATAAATATCTCCTTAGTAGTTATATCTTGAAGATTTTTTACTTCATGAACTTCCATGACTGTATGAGCCTATTGTATCTACCATTTCCATGAAACAAAGTGACCTTGATTGGATTACCATCTCTTTCTCATGTTTTGATGGTCATCTTTAAAACCTTTGGCTATTTGATAATGTAACTATGGAATGGAGGCATGGTTTGAGGGTGATAGGAGTGGAAAGATGTTGATAACCTATGATGGAGGATGGAATGAAGGTGAAAACATAGTGATATGGTTGATAATGGTAGAGATATGGGGATAAATGGGATTGTGGTGGAAAGAAGCATAAATAAGTATGAGAAAAAACTACCAAATGGTCCATATGCAAATATAAACCAATCATCATCTCATCATATGACTTTGGAAACAATTGGAGGAGAGAAAGTGGGTCAAATTCAGACCTAGTTTTCTTTAAAAACCTTAAAATTTTTAAAGTTTCCTTAATTTATGCTAGATAGGTCCTTTGGAGACACCTTGAGAACATGGAGATGGGATTTATTTAAAATTAAAAAAGAAAAACCTCTGATGATTATGCTTGAAATCCATGAAAAAACTAATAAAAATCTTGCAAATATTAATTCTTAAAAATTTGAAGTTATCTTTTTCTTAAACCGTATAATTCCTTCTTACAAGCTTGCCAATACTATAAATTAACTGGATAAGTTTGATACCTCTATTTTTCCCTAAATTGGATGAAATAAACTTTTATAATACCATGGAAAGGTACATAAATTACTCAATATTCTATAATAATTTGAATTTCTCTAAAACTCTACCCAAGTGAGGAGAAATTAGAGAAAAATAGTTGCCTTTCTAGTAGTGAGCTAGTATAATTTGACCTAACCTCAACTAGATGGTTCATGATCATAGAGAGTCTAATTGAGAAACCACTTATACCATCAAGAATACCTGTGAGTCTAGTTTATTCACCCCAAATTTTAGACCTTCAATCTCCTCTATCAGACTGTACCATTAAAAAACCTATAAGTAAGTCTCTCTATGCCAACAAGCAAAGGACCAAAATAGGACTGGTTTAGGGCCTGCATGGTAATGAATTTTCATGAAACTTATAATTAATATTTTATATTCATATAAAATTACTCCCTCTACCTTATCTATATGGAATCCATATGGATTCCATACCTCTCTTACAAAATAGGTGAAAAAGTGTCTTTTTGGAGTCTTTTTGCCCTTTTAAAAGATAACTTTCACTCTCCACCACTTGAAATGGAAAATTTGAGAATTAGTACATTCCTTAGCATGAAAAAAATATAATTTTTAACCTTTTCATGTTTTAAACTTGCAAAATGGCATGTGTGGGGTTAAATAGGGGCCTTTCTAGCTATTTAACATATCAAATGACCTTTTTAAAGTTTGAAACTTTAGACTTAAGCTATTTTCACTTTTTTGAACCTATTAAAAGAAATTTGAGATAATTTATTGACATTTGAAACCATTTTTTCTAATTTTTACCCCATTTGTAAATATTTTTGACCAAAATTTGTGTTTTAGACCATAATTGACCGATTTGACCAACTATAAAGGGATAAAAACTAGATTTTTGAAAGTTTTGATTGATAGGGGTAGTAATTTGACCTTGATAGGTAAAATTACTAACAATATATTTGGACTTAGTTCCAATTATTCTCCACCAAAATAGAAAATTTGAATTAGAATTGGTTTGTACAAGAACCAAGAGGCCTAAAATAACCCTCACTCACCCTTTGAGTGAAGTTAATATGTTCAGTGATGAGAATTCAATTCATGGTTAAACCAATCCTAAATGGTTTATATAAGGAAAGCTACCAAATATCCCAATGTTTCAATATAAATATACCATCACAAAGATTACCAATGTCATAGTTCATGATGAACTTAAGCCCTATATAGTAGTTCTATAAGAATAGGAAAGACAAATGGCTACTCCTGGATCTTTAGGTATCACCTAGATTAAAGCTCCAAAGCCACCAAAAATGTCACACTCTTTAGTAAGTTTAAAATTTAACCCAACCACTAATGTATTAGAAAGAGTAACTATAAATAAATCTATGGTGGGTGGAGAGGAATTCACCTTTCAAAAGGTGGAGCCATTTATTGGTCTAACCCAAGTTGGAGGCCAAAGACGAGGGGAAGACCCCATCCTTGAAGAGTATATACTTGGGTTTGTCAAAACTCAAAGTGCCCAATTTTAAAATAGTATCAAAGGCTTATAAAAATGAATAAATAATCATCAGAATTAGAATAAAGACTTAAGGAAGTAGGTAGTTTTATCAATTCCTAAATCCATAATTGAAATGTTTGATAAATCATTCCATGACATGTTTTACTCTCTAAAGTCAACAAAGCTAAGGAAAAGAACATTGTACCTATAATATATAATATCCAAGTGTCTAATCACCTAATGGTAGGCTTTCAAAGATAAAATAAAGGATTTGATTGGCATCTTGATAAATGATAGAATCCCTAGTTTCAAGACTATCAACATTACCCACCTCAATACCATCCTAGGCTTGATTTTGGATAAAATTAATATCTTGAGTACATGGTCTTAATCCTTGGAGAGACTCATCAAAGATGATAAGGAACTACTGGACAAATTTTAAAAACTCTTGGGGACCATGATTACTAAGCCATCAAAGCTCACCTCCATGGGCATCATGGAAAATGATGAATTCAAGCACATAGTCACCTTAGTCATGTAAAAGGTGAGAAATAAGAGCCAAGGAAAGTTTGGAAGTGACAATAGTAATATCATGGATATGGTCTTAAGTATATAAAAGAAGATAGCTAAGGTGAAAAGCTTTAAAGAGGCTTTTGAAAGAAATTGTAGAGACCTAGATGATTTGGAAGATCAATAAGATGAACACCTCTTTAAGCCATCTATCAAATTCAAGTTAATTGATGAGTAACATCAAAATATGATGAATTTACTTCAATGGAGTTGAGGGATCTTCATCAACATAGGGTCCACGAATTGATTAAGGATATTCTCTTTTTATAAAACATTATAAATTTTGGAAAGAGGAATATTCTTTTGTAAAGGCACATGCATTTTATTATCATGTTTCCTAAAGGTTAGTCTATTTTATAAAGTTTAGTGTATTTTAGAAACTTTTTAGAAAGGATATATGACCTTCACATTTTGTACACTTGTAAGTCGAGGAAATTGAATGACATGCTTCTTTGATGCCTATCAAAGGAGCATTGTTATTTGTAAAAATGGAGAGAGAGAGAGAGAGTTTTGAGCTATAAAACTAGTGTAATCTTTGAAGCAATTAATATAATCAAAGAGTTTTGAGAAGATTATCTCATTTTGTTTGTGTGAATTATTATTTAGATTCTCTCTAAATTATCTATTCTAGATCTCAAATTTGAATGCTTTTAAATAATTTTGGATGTGCATCTTTAATACAAGGTTGATAATTCCTGAAAATGATATATTAGTTAAATGTTATTAGGTTTAATTTGTTTTATTTTATCTACATAAGGACATGCACATGCCATTTGATTTCAATTGTAAATATTTAAAGTAAAACTAGTTATTGTATTTCTTCATACTATCCTTAGATATTTTCCTAGTGTGTGGTAAGATATTGGTGTATGCTATTTCATGATTTACGTTAGTTAAATATATGTACAATTGGAATTTAAACAGTATCATGATATTTTAGGTAAAGATTAGTAGCTTGTTTTCTTTCTTTCTGTCCTACCCTTCCATTTTTCTCCTTTTTAACTAGATCACTGTAAGTTAAAACCATTGTGGATATTCATTTTAGAATAATCTTAGATTGGGATTTGATCATAACCCAATAATATAAATATATATTACTACCTCTTGTGGAAAGATTAATGAGTACTAAGGTGGTTCCCAACCACCAAGTTCTATAAATATTGTGGAATATTTTGCTTGCTCTACCATTATTTCATCATAGGTGACTAGATTACCATAACCTAAAACTCATGCTTTGAATTATTTTAATTATAAAATGAGTAGTGGTATTTAAACACTAAGAGTGCATGTGATGCACTTAGAGGCATCAATAGGCAAATCTCTACCAGCACTAGAAGGATGGCCCAAATCTTTGTGAAATTAAAGGATCTTTACTATTTTTGGTGTATTTTGATCAAATGTCATTTTATTATTTACATATTTGTGATTCTTTTATAATAAATTTATAATAATTAGTGATCTTCATGGTTTTATACCCATATTTTTGTTTCCTTAGATAGAGATCAACATTCTTTAAAATTATACACATGATTATGGTAGAGATATATTTAACTTTGTAGGTTTGTGGTTAGTAATATCCATTTTGGTTAAAGATTCATATATCCTTTGAAAATTTGAGCTCATTTGAGCTTGGAATTGTAAATATCATTCAAATTTACGTATTTGGACATATGTTTGAGCTAGTTTAGTTGAATATATTGGTTGTTTGTTGTTATTTACGTTAATCTTTGAAAAAAATTCTTAATGTGCAAGTTCAACCTTGGTTATTTATAAAGATTAACTTGACACATCATATTTCAAATAGAATTCAAATTTATCAAGATGGAATTGCCTAGAATTAGAACAAGGTTACATTTAGAAACAAGGCAGCCTCTACTTAAACTAGATATCCATAAGAAAGCTAGGTGAGACAAAAGTAGGAGTAGACATTTGAAGTCTTTGCCAACTTCACCACTCAGAGGTACTCTTGCATTCAACCTTTATCAAGGTATGGTGTGGTTAGGTGATTCCTCCATAAACATACCAGGTGTATTACATGATCTCCCCTATAATCCTAAGAAATATTTACCAAAGTTTAGTCTAAATGGTGTTGTAATTGTAGTGGATCACATTAAATCATTCAAAGTTGTATTAAGATTGTTAAATGTTACCCATGAAGATGTAGCATGTAATTTATTTCCTTTAACATTTATGGATATTACATATGAATGGTTTCTTAATTTTCTTGATAATTACATTACCAACTAGGATGGTTTGATCAATGTCTTTATTGACCAATATGGCAAGGTTATTAGTCCATGTATCCTATACCAAGAATTTACCACCATCAAAAGAGATGTTAGTGAGTCCATAAGAGAATTTAATGTCAATTTTAAAAACATACATAACTGGACCATAGATCCCTATAAAGTTGATGATGTTTCAGATTTAGAAATCTATAAGGACATAACAGATCCTATGAATTATATATTCTAGAAGAGATCTCTTTCAGTCATAACCACCTTAGCCCATGCCTATTCTAAAGTAGTGATCATTAATGATTAAATTTATCCTTAAGTACAAATGGATTATTCTATCCCATATGTTAATCCACATATGCCCACCTTGAATATATTTCCTAATAATAATTATAATAACCCAACGTTAAATAAAATCCTAGTTTTGAACCAATTACCCTTGAGCCATGCTTCCCCTAATTAGAACCTAGGATTCTTAAGCCATGTTACCACTAGATTCAGTAAAAATGATCAAAAGGATTTAGTATTAGTCACTGGTGACAACCAAATTCATAAATCTAAACTCCCAAGAGTGAGAATTACTCTATATTAAAGATACTTCAAAATCTCACCATTAATTTTATTCAATTGCAAAAGTAGGTTAGCCAAACTGGTGAAAGCTCAGGTAGGAACTTATCATTCTAAATATTTAACAAATCCAATAATAGATTATAGAATGACAATTTTCATAATGATATGAACAATGAATCATCTACTAATAAGAGGAATATGGACATTAATTTTATTGATGTTGCATTAATAGATTACAATAGAGATTATTATACTACCAAAATGGTGAAATAGATTGCATTGAATTATGTAAAGCTTTTTAATCCTTTTAGTAAGAACTAGACACATATGAAGTAGTTCTTACCAAATATAATGGTATAGGTACATCAGGATCTAAGTCTGCTGACCAAGCCTTTATGGTGGAGACGTTTGACTTCCCCTTCCAAGAAGATAATGAACTTGATGATGTTTTTGAAGAATTTCATGCTTTTAAAGAGTTATTGAAGAATTCTTACCCTCTAAGGAATAAAGAGTAGAGAAGCATTTGATGACTTCAACACCTCCAAATAACTTTGGCACTCATTCAGACACTACATCAAATAATAAACCAAAGCCTCCAAACGGAATTACTTATAAAAAAAGTAATGATACATTTATTTCTTCAAATAAGACTAGGCATAATATTGTAGAGGATATAAAGAAAATAAATTCTAACATCATGTTACATCAATTGACACAAATCACTAAGCAAAGGGATCTATTACTAGAATCCTTATTTAAGAAACCTAACAAGCCATCCAAAACTAATAATGCAAATGTTGTTATATACAAGACTAAGATAGGATCCCCACCTTGTATGCTTACTATCAGAATGTTTTTTAAGAATATACATAACTATTTTTTGGATTTTGGTGCATACACCAACGTTATGCTAGTAGGTTTTTTTTTAAAACTTGGCCTAAATCCTATCAAATCTGATAGGGTTGTTACTCAGACAAATCTAGAGTCAAGGTAGTGAGGTAATTACTAAATGTTCATATTCAACTAGCCTCTGAACCTAGGGTTCAATAATTTATTGATATCCAAGTTAATTACATTCTTGATGCTTATGGTTTTTTATTGAGTAAGGAATAGACCAAGTCCCTTAATGGATACATGTCCACTGACTACTCACATTTGTTGCTACCATGGAAAGGGGTGTCTAATTAAATTAGATTGGAAATAGAACCATAGATGAAACATATAATCATGGAATACAAAGCTATGAATGAAAAAGTGAACATAGTTGACTCTGATTTAGGATTTTTACCTCTTGAAAGTGCTAAAGTGACTAATTTTAAGCCTTCTCATACTATACCTAGGTTATCGAAGATGCATTTTGATGGGGCTAGATGTAAATCTATGTCCAGAGTAGGAGTTGTCCTAGCCAACCTTATTGTTAAAATATGTCATGCCTCTTATATACTTCAATTCCCATGCACTAATAACATTTCAAAATATGAAGCACTAATCCTAGGTTTATGATTTTCCATCAAATACAAAGTAAAAAAAATTACTAGTTCATGGTGACTCAAAATTAGTAGTCATTCAAGTAAGGAGTAGATACTAATACAAATTGTCATACCTCAAGAGATACAAGCTTATTTCAAATTGTCGGGAACTCAATTATTTCTATGTACAATCAGTAGGCCTTTTCTTCTAATTTTAATAATTCAATATCTTTAGGTGTTATTGTTAATAAAATACCATTTGTTATAGTATATAATTAAGATTCAATGTGAAATCTAAGATTTGAATCTATGTACCATATGTAACATCTGGAGTTTATAAATCTATATGGACCACTAATGCATAGTTGATTATGCATGATGAGGACATACCATATTACAAACATGATCCATTATTTGAAGGATATGATAATGATTATTAATGCCTCTTATATACTTCAATTCCCATTCACTAATAACATTTCAAAATATGAAGCACTAATCCTAGGTTTATGATTTTCCATCAAATACAAAGTAAAAAAAATTGCTAGTTCATGGTGACTCAAAATTAGTAGTCATTCAAGTAAGGAGTAGATACTAATACAAATTGTCATACCTCAAGAGATACAAGCTTATAGTTTGGGATTTATTGGAATCCTTTGATGCATGATTCTCAAAACTTTAGCATTGAAATAGTTCCATGCCCTTCTATTTTAGATAATGTGAACCATCTATAAGTCTTTAATGATGACCAATAGATCTTGGATTTCATGACTAATTTGGGAGTATTTAAGGCACATGTCATTGATGAGGCCAATGAGACTACTCTCAATGAAGATGTAAGATTTGAGGGTAAACTCATTCAGCTAAATGACAATAAAATTCCAAAAGGCATGATTAATTTAGAGAGATTATTTGACCAAGATAAGCTGGTTGAGAACACTAGGATTCCCAAGGCAAGTGGGAAGAATTACAGGGCAGTTGATCTTGGACCTCACTCAGCTAGTTAACATTAGAACATCATGTACAAGCATTAAAGATAAGAAATCTAAAGACCTATTGACAAGTTACAAAGATATAATTGCTTAGTCCTATGATGACTTGAGGATTTTTGATCCAAAATTCATCACTCATACCATACCTTTGAAGAAATATTACAAACTTTCTAGACAAAAGTAGAGTCCTATCAACCCTATTCTAGAGCCCATGATTTTTAAAGAACTTGAGAATTTTTTAGATGTAAAGACTATATTTCCCATTATGCAATCTACTTGGTTTGCCAATTTAGTTCTAATTAAGAAAAAGAATGAAAAAATCAAACTTTTCATTAATATTAGGAACCTTAATAAGTCATCTGAAAATGATTAATACCCTTTGCCTTATTTAGATCAAGTTATACTTTGGCTCTTCTATGATGTCCTTTCTCAATGGATTTTTAGGGTATAACCAAGTACTGGTAAATTATGAAGATAGGATGAAGACTTATTTCACTACCAAATGGGGCATGTTTGAATATAAATAGATGCCATTTAGACTAACCAATGTAAGAGCAACATTATAAAGAGCCATGGATCATGCTTTCTAGGGTTTGTTAGGTAAATGCATCATTATATACATGAATTATCTAACTTTTTTTATAAAAATATAGAAGACCACATCATGCATTTACACTAGGTATTTGAAAGGTGTAGAAGGTATGGGATTTCCCTTAACCCAAATAAGAGCATCTTTAATGTTACTGATGTAAAATTACTAGGCCATGTCATTGCTAAGGATGGAATATTTATAGATCCTAAAATAATAGAAGTTATATCAAAGATAGAGCCTCATAATAGTAAGAAAGAGTAAAAATCATTCTTTGGAAAAATTAAATTTGTGAAAAAAATTAATTTGGTTTTGTAGAAATCATTAAGCCACTAAATGACATGCTAAAAAGGGATGTCAAAATCACTTGGAATGAAGAAAATAAGAAGGCCTTTAAGCACATCAAGGAGTAAATTGGTCAAGCTCTAGTCTTAATAAGTACAAACTTCTCCAAAGATTTATACCTTTACTCCTTTGCTTCTAAACATACTATTGTTGTAGTCCTAACTCAAAAAATTGATGGACGTGACCATCCAATTGGTTTCATGAGCACCAATTTTATGAATGATAAGTTAATTTATTATTTGATTGATAAATAATCATATGCATTAGTAAAAGTAGTAAAAACATTCAAGCACTACATTATTAGGAATAAAGTGCATGCCATCCTACCTGATCCTGCTATAAAGTTCATGCTAAGTTAGAATGAGCTTGGGAAGTGAATCAGTAAGTGGATGTTTATTTTCCAAGATTATGACATCAAGATGAAAACTAAAAAGTTGGTAGGGTGACACGTTTTAATTTAAATTATTTCCATTGCTAACCCAAAGCTTAATGTCATGTATGTTGAACAAGAAATATTTTAGTCCAATGGTTGATATGACCATATCATTTATTTATTTATTTATTAATAGAATTTATCTTGCATAAATAACCAAGGAGAAGAAGAGAGGTCTAAGACTCAAATATACACATTACCTGATCAAGAATGGAGTAATATACAAAAAAAGCTTTGAAGGTGTCTATTTATGATGTGTTTCAAAGGAAGAAGCTATTGAGATAATGAACACATCTCATGAGAAGTTGGACAATAGGCATCCATCTAGAAGAACCACAACCCATAAAATACTAAGAGCTAGTTACTATTGGCCAACCATATTTGGGGATGCTCACAAGCATGTGAGAGAATTCCACTCATGCCAAATATTTAGCACAAAGGATCCAAAAGTAATAATGTCATTACAACCAATAATGGTTGATAAACCCTTTGCATGGTGAGGGTTATAATTTATAGGGTTGATCAACCCTAACTCATCAGAAGGTCACAAATATATCATAATAGCTACTGACTATTTAAATAGGTGGACTAAGGTAGTGGTCACTAAGTAATGCAGAACTAAAGGAGTGATAATCTTTTTATAAGAAAACATATTCATCAGATCTAGAACTTCAGTGCCTCTAGTATGTGACTATGGATCTGATTTCATATCCATTGAAATGATAGAGTGGGCACATGATAATAATATTATTCTCAAATGTTTATCCAACCATTACCCTCAAAGTAATAGAGTATCTAAAGCTACCGATAAGAACTTGATGAAAGCCATAAAGAAGACTACAATAAACAAACATATAACTTGGCATAAACTTATCAAATATGCCCTTTAGGTAGAAAAAATAAGTAATAAGTAGGCCCTAAAGGCATCACCATTTACATTGTGTATGGCCAAGAACCTATCTTCCCTATTACCCTCAAGTTACCTACATACAAGTTTATGTAGGAATATATGGAGGAAGATCAAGAACTTGTAAATTCAACACTGTTGGACATTGTCCAAATTGAAGATGCTAGAGAAGAGGATTTTACTAATTTTAGCAGACACTAGACCATAATGAAGAGGTAGTTTGATAAGAGATGAAAATTAAATGTGTTTAGATAAGAAGACTTAGTTCTTCTCTGGGATAAGGCATCTAAACCTAAAGGAAAACATGGAAAGTTCACAGCTCTATGGACATGACCCTATCAAATTGCTAACACACTTGAGAATAACCTTTAGGTTGAAAGACCTATAAGGAGTAGAATTCACATTACCCACTAAGGGGTAGAATCTCAACCATTACTTTTTTTTCTAATCCTCTTGCGGTCTTCATGGAGTAAATATATAAGAATAACTAGAGTTAGTGTAGGTAGGCTAGTTTAGTGTCCCTTCTACTCTTTCCTTCATATCCCTTGTTTTTACATATGCTTGTATGTATTTTCTTACTTTTATTTACTTTCATACTTACTTTTGTTTCTATTCCATGTTATTTTAATCTTCATTTGGTCCCCTACTTCTAATAATAATTTTTGGGCAACCCTCAGCTTGAATTTTATTTAAATATCTCCAAAAATCCACAAGTTCAAAAATGTTTCTATGTATCTTGAGCAAATGTTGATCATGGACCTAGAATATGAGATTATGTTATAGTTATAATAAACTAGTAAGGACTGGTAGATAGGTCAAGTACATTATGAAAATTTAAACATTATTTTTATCAAAATTTCATTTCAATAATAATTGCATATGTGGGATGAAAGATTGAATTATCAAGGCATAGTCATGCTTGCACTTAAAAAACATCCTTGCCTAGCATAAAGTTTACAACCATGGGTGATTATATGAATATCAAACACTCGACAAAACCCCTAAACTTGGTTAACTTGGTTCCCAACCTTTGATAGAAATCCCAAAAGATATAAAAATAAAAAATAAAAGCTTGTTTCTAAATCTTGATTTTTTGAAGTAAAGGTGATTCTGGTAATCTCCACCAGGGCCATGGATGCTTGATTAGAAGTGGATCAAGACCTTGATTTGGGCTAAAGGCATCTCTATCAAGGCTATACATGCTTGATGATAGAAGAGAAATGACCAAGCCTTTTTTGAGCCAAAGCATGGTTCTTTTTGAAAATCCAAACATGATACAAGTCAATGTTAATGGTTAAAGGCATGAAACCTAGAAGTTATCTATTAAATCACATGGTAAACATTAACTAAAATCAAAACACACACAAAACATGGATAGGTTTTGTTGTTTGATCCTAATTTTATAGATGCATGGTTTTTTTCAACCATGAACTAATCTTGATAATGACACCAATTAAGTACAATAATTAATCTATTTATTTGTCTAAACTAGATTATATGAAATCTAACATATTGTTACGTTTTCCCTATATTCATTATTGGTTGAGGTCAACATACCCCCTATTTATAAAAATTAGGGACCCATGTGTTAAATTATACAATTTGTATTTCTGAAGGTTGAAATCCACTTAATCAAAACATTTTAGCATGTTTTTCACATTATTTGAATTCAAATATCATCTACCCCTTGGTTTGTTTGGTTTTTTTCTTCATGATTTTGCCTTAGCTTTGCCTATTGTTGCTAACAATAGATCTCTATGTTTTAGATCACATGTTTAATGGAGTTATCCTTAATGATATCATGCTTGGATTTCATAATTCTATCTCAATTTGATCTTTTATTAGCCTTTGGTCTATTAAAATTCAAGTTGAGTCCATGTCTAAGCTTCTGGAAACCCTCATTTAGAAACCCTAGCACAAGACGCTTTTAGACCCAATTTCAAAATTGGTGGGAATATTTTAAATAGTCCATGTATGTTGAGCCTAATATTTATATTAAGGCTTGGTCATGTTTTTCAAAAATGACCCAACCTTAATCTAATAATTAGGCATTTGGTTCCTTTCACTCCTTAAGCTCCTTTGTCCCCTCTCATTTTAACATGGTCTAAAAGTAATGTTTGTAGGTTCCATTTTAAATTCTCACCTTGGTTTGGCTTTATTTACACAAATATTAGTCTATAATCTTATCCCTAAGGCTCCATTCATGTTTATTAACCCAAATAGGACCTTAGTCCTAAGACTTTATTTTAAGTCTTATTTTCCTTGAGCCCTAACTTAAGTGTCATGATTCTCTGTAAGATCTATGGCCATGTGCATTCAAGTAGAAACAATTGAATGGTGTGATATGGACCTAATGAGACCAAATATTTATCCTATAAAAACCAATTAGACCCCACTACTTAGATCATGATCAATAGTTCATGTTTTCTTAGAGGAATCTGATCGGATGTTGTGTAATAGGTCAAAATTTCCAAGGGCTTACTATGTTTTATGGGATTTAAATTTGACATTATTAATCCCATCATTTGAGCTTTACAAGGTCATCATTGAAATCTAAAAGGACATCAAATTTAAACCCTAGTGATATATTTCTAGAGCTTAATTTTGATGTTTGTGCAAACATCATTGACATACGTGAGATCATCAAAATTTAAACTCATGGACCGATCCCACTTAGATAAATGAAAATTAGGTCGAATTAGTCATGCTTGGATGCCTTGTAATTTAATTCCAATACTTGTTTTGGATTAATTAAAAGTTGTGTTTTGACTTAAAACTTAAATATACATGGGGGACAATTATGAATACCAGAGGCTTAGCTTGAATATTATCAAAAGGTTGAATAGTGTGTTTTAACATTAAACCAAACCTTAGTTCAAAACCTTTTGCTTAGTCTAATATATACATACCCCCATGATATTTTAAAAGGTTTTATGATTTTATTAGTAAGGCTTGACAAAATATGAGGCCCTATGGTATTAATCCTAGCTTAAAGTATCTATCCCAAATTTTGCCTTGTATTTGTCAATATGATAAGAACCTTAGGTTAAAAACCTTAAGTTAGGTCATATTTCTATATGGTGTCCCCTTTTCGATATAATATGAACTTAGCTTAAATGCTTTGGACTAAGGTTTTTTTCATGTTTGTAAACATGAAACAAAACCTTAGATAAAATTACTTAACCTAAGTTATTTAATTGGTCTTGGGATAACTTACTATTCATGCATCTTTACAAGAATAATTGCTTACATGTAATCAGAACAACATAATCAAATGGATAAAAACAAGTATATATTACTTAATAGAAGCTTGAAGGCCTATAGGACTACCACATGTAAAAATCATGCTAACCTCAAGATTGACAATGATGTGTAGCTTAGAAGGCTCATGGGCTTACTAAGTGGCAAAACCATAGGGCCCAATATCAAGAATAACTAGTGGCATGCAACTAACAAGATCAAGATCAATGATCTACATTGATTCATATAGATCAATATAGTGGAGAGAGATCAAATAATTTTTTTAAAAGGCAAAAATTAAGTTTCAAAGCATTTATGAACAAAATGTCATGAAAACACCAATTAGAGACCACAAAACTACCACATTGATGTCACCTAAGCAAAAGTGGACGAAACCCAAGATTTTATGGGCTCAAAAAGGAAAAGGTATAAAGGCAAAATTTTTAATCAAATATTGACACCAAGCTCACCTAAGTGCTAATAGATTCCATCATTAAATCTCAAAAATACCTATGAAAATCCCTAACATCTACAAGAGCCCTAATTTGATCCCAATTTGATCACAACCAAGATAAGAAGAGTTGAATTACCATATGAACAAATTCAAATTATGCCTAAAGTTGATTACAAATCACTAATTAGCTTGTATACTTTGAACCATGGTAGCACAAAATCATTAGAATAGAGAAGACAAAAATATACTAGACTTCAGATGTGGATGGAAGAATCTGCAAGGATAATGTATTAGATGTAGTAGCATTGAATAATAAGGATAGTAACTAATCCAAGATATTTTGGGCAATTGGATATTTATATTCAATCACCAAAGAGGATGAAAATAATGCCACATTCCACTAGAGGTACTAAGACATAGTCTCTATCCAAATGGCTGGTCTCCACCATGCAATAGTAAAACCTAATGTACTTCATTGTATTGATGTTATTGCTCCTATTTTTAAGGATTATAGTCTTGATAAAGATATGATATTCCATGAACATAATTTTAGTATATTTATTTCATTTCCCCTATGGCCTTTGAAATTTAATATAATCTTCCCATTCATTAGGTGGATTTTCCAAAATGACCTAAAAACCACCATAGTCCCATGACTATATTTAAGAACCCATGTATTTTTTAACCCCACTGGGAGAATACCTATTTCCCAATTTATGGTAGGGATTAACATGATCATGAGTTTACTAAATAGACTATATGGGGCCCCTTCTACCACTTATGTAAATTAACTATGGTTCTCTTAAGTATATTTCATGGTTGAAAAAAGACTTACCCCTCCTATTGGACAATTGATCAATGTTTGCCTAAAACAACAATTTTTTGCTATAAATAAGAGGGCTGATAACCACTTATTTATGATATATTTCCTTTTATATGATGTATTCACCACCAAAACCATTCCTAACATCAAAAATTGGTCACTTTATATAGGGTGAATAGTCTCCCATTATTATTTTAAATTGTACATATTCAAGTACAGGGACCACATACAATTCATTTGTGACTATGTGTATTTATCCTTATCTTAGGATCTTATAGGGATACTCATGATGAGGTTAAGTAACTTAATAAAAAAATTATGTGGATCTTATTAAGGATCTTTGGTTATATCCTGATTACACTGTAATCAAGATAGAGGGAACCCTATGTTAGCCTCTCAAGTTTCCAATCTATGTGCCCACCAAGCTGGATAATTAGGAAATTACATAAAAATTATTTCATGAGATTGATAGTGTATGAAAATATAAGATGAAGGGATTACTCCATCTTTTTCCTTTAACTATCAGTATGATAGTGATGTAGAATTCGGATATTATGGACACCATCTGTAGGCATAGGAACTCATTCAATTTATAGCTTGATCAATTAAGGTAGTGTGACCCCCCAGATAATGCTGTGAATAATTTGAAGGATAAGAAAATAAACATGAAGTATTAACATCAACTTGGTGTCCATAAAACCATTTATATCTAGGAATATTCATTTTTAGAGGTCTTAGTAAGATTGAAGAAACACAATATCAAGCTCGAGGCTAGGTTGAAAAGATATAGGAATACAACTAGTGAAATCTAGAATATGAATCCTCTATAGTACCATTTGTTTCTAGGAACATCTAATATGCCTCCTCTAGAATAGCTAGAGGCACTAATTATACAAAGGCCAAAAGCACCAATTGTCAAAGGTGTAGGAAAAGAGAATATTGATGAAAGACTTTGTGAGGGGGAAACCTCTTCTACCCAACCTTAGAAGCTAGAGTCTCTAATTGAATACATTGAAATAATAACATTACATCCTAGGTAAATGGTGGAAGATGCCTTAGAGGCACTAGCTAGTGCCTATGGGTCTAATGAAGAGGAAGCTCAAGAAGGAGAGACTCAACCCCAAGTTGAGGAAATAAGAAAAGAAAAAGGGAAGAACATAGCTTTGGACTTATTTATAGTTACTCCCCATAAAAGAGAAAATATAAATTAGCATTGGTTCCTACAAGAACAAAGATTCCTAAAATAACCCTCACTCACCCTTTGAGTAAAGTTAATCTATTCAATGATGAGAATCTGATTCATGGTCCAACCATTCTTAAATGGTTTGTATAAGGAAAGATAGAAAATATCCCAATGCTATAACATCAATAGACCATCACAAAGTCAACTAACATAATATTTCATGAGGAACATAAGCTTTGGATAGTGGATCTACAACAAAAAGAGTAGGAAAAAAATGGTTGCTCATGGATCTTTAGGTAGCACCCAAATGAAATCCCTAGAGCCACCAAAAATGACACACTCTTCAGTAAGTTTCCAAATTAACCCAACCACTAATAGATTAGAAATACTAACCATAAATAAATCTATGGTGGGTGAAGAGGAATTCACCTTTTATAAGGTGGAGCCATTTTTTGGTTTGACCCTAGTTAGAGGCCAAAAACCAGGGGAGGACCCCATCCATGAAGAGGATATACTTGGGTTGGACAAATATTAAAATGCCTAGTTACAAACTAGCCTTAGATGCTTGTAATAATGAATAAAGAACCTTCAGAAGAAGAATGAGGACCTGGATAAGTAGGCAATTTTATCAGTTCATGACATCATGATTGAAATCTTTGATAAATAATTTCATGACATGTTTGACTCTCTAAAGTAAACAAAGTTAAGGTAGAGTACATTATATATGCAGGATATAAAAAACCAAGGTTATAATCACCCAATGGTAGGCTTTTAAATACAAAATAGAGGATTTGATTAAAAATCTTGATAAGGGATAGAATCCCTGGTTTTAATATTATAAACATTACCCACCTCAACACCGTCCTAGGCTTGATTTTGGATAAAATAAACAACCTAAGCACATGGTCAAAATCCTTTGAGAGACTCATCAAAGATGACAAATAACTACTTGACATAATTGAAAAACTCTTGAGGACCATTATTACTAAGCCTTCAAATCTCACCTCCATGGGCATCATGGAAGATGATGAATTCAATCATAGAGTCACCTTAGTCATGTAGGAGGTGATAAATAAGAGCCAAGGCAGGTCTAGAGGTGACAATATTAGGATCATGGATATGATCCTAACTATAGGAAAGAAGATAGATGAGGTGAAAATCATTAAAGAGGATTTGGAAAGAAATGATAGAGACATAGATGATTTGGAAGATCAAGAAGATGAACTCCTCTTTGAGCCAGCTATCAACAAGAAGTTAGTTGATGAGCATCATCAAAAGGAGATGAAGTTACTTTAATAGAGCAAGGGGTCTTCATAAACACAAGGTCTACCAATTGGTTAATAATATTATGTTTTAAAAAACATTGTAAATTTTTTAAATAGCAATATTATTTTGTAAAGGCATATTCATTTTGTTAGCATGTTGCTTAAAGGTCAGCCTATTTTAGAAAGTTTAGTGTACATTTTATACACTTGTAAGTCGAGGTAACTAATCACCATTATTCCTTGATGCCTATAAAAGGAGCATTATCATTTGTAAAAATGGAGAAAGAGTTTTGATCTACAAAACTAGTGTAAACTTCAAAGAAATTAATATAAGTAGAGAATTATAAGAATTTTGTCTCATTTTGTTTGTGTGAATTTTTATTTAGCTTATCTCTCAATTGTCTATTTTAGATCTCAAATTTTAATGTTTTTTAATAATTTTAGATGTGTATTTTTAATACATGGTTGTTAATTATGTAAACTCTAGATTAGTTGAATGTTCTTAGGTTTACATTGTTTTATTTGGTCTGCATAAGGATGTGCATATGCCAATTGATTGCATTAGTAAATATTTAAATTAAATATAGTTCCTACATGTATTTCTTTATAGTATCCTTAGATACTTGCCTAGTGTGTAGTAATATTTGGGTGTATGGAATTTCATGCTATACATTAGTTAAATGTATGTCTAGTTGGAATTTAAACTTTGTCATGATATTTTAGGTTAAGCTAAGAAACTTGTTTTATTTCCACCCTACCCTTCCCTTTTTTTGATTTTTAACCAGATCATTGTAGATTAAAACCATTGTGGATATTCATTTAAGAATAGTATTAGATTAGGATTTGATCATAAGCCATGAATATTAGTATAGATTATTGCATCTTGTGAAAAGATTAATGTGGACTGAGGTGGCTCCCAACCACCAAGTTTTATAAATATTATGGAATAGTTTGCTTTCTCTACCATTATTTCATCACAGGTGACTAGATAACAACTTGAAACTCATGTATTGAATTATAAAATGAGAAGTGTTATTTAAACATTAATATCACCTGTGATACACTTAGAGGCATCGACACAACCTTGCTAAGTTAGAGGAATCTCTTCATTCTTCATGAACACTTCAACAAGTTGTATCTATCCATAACATATATACCATGTTGAGATGCATATTGAAAACATGTTATGTTAATACCTCATACTTTACATTATGTTACATGGATATATTATTTTATACCAATGACATTGATATATATAGTTGATGTAGACTACTCTCATGTAGTATATGCTTATTATTACACTCTATATTTATTACAATATAAGTTAAGATTTGCTTTATTATTATGTGTGTCAATTTTACTTGTGTGCGTAACATATAAATGTTATTTCTTATATGTTATTGTCATGCCATTTGTGTGTTCCCCTTAGCCTTGTATCTTTACATGTCATTCGCATGTCTATTGTATATGGACTTTAGGCCTCATGTGTGACATTATATGAAAATCATATGAAATTATAAGACATTATTTATATGTTAATTGCATCTTAATTTGGCTCCATGATTCACATCATGCATTACTCATTTTTTTACTTTACACTTATAAAATGATACATATCACATGCATCATACTTATGTGATTCAGTGTTATATCTATCTAGCACATTTTTACATGGAATTTAGTAAAATATCTAATAATATGATAAAATACATTTAAAATATTCATATGATACTACATGATTACATCTTTCACATATTTTATAGTTATATTTTGGGATTAGTGAATGGCAGTCTATATCCCTCCTCTTAAAATGTGGGAATCATAATGCACTTATCTTGAAAATTCAAGTCCACTTGAGTAATAAATTTCATATTTGCATGTTCATTCATTATTATAGCTACTTTAGTTTATTTACATATACTTGACACATATACAAGCATGAGAAACAAAATACAAATTATATATTTCAAATAATTAAAATTTTCAAATGGAATTTAATATCAATTAAATATAGATATAGGGGGCATGATATTCATGTTTATACATTGAAATTTTAAAATTTCACTTGTCCAAAGTTCAAAAGTTTCAATTGGAATCTAAATCCATCTGCAATAGTGTGATTCATCTCATTTTACAAGTGAGCCATTTTATATTTTAGTGACACTCAAAATATATGGATGAAATTTAGCGAGATGCATTTTGTGGTTCCACCCTTTTTCCTACCATGTTTGAATTTAATGACACTCAATGTCTATGTTGCAATGTAGTGACCCAAATTTGGTGGATCCATACTTTATGTATTATATAAGAATAATAAATGATATTTCTAGCATACAATATTTCCAACTCAAGGTATTTAAAATGTTTTCAAGTTAAAACTTGATCATTCTCTATTTTTCACAGGTTCAACATCTCTTTAAATTCCTCAAAAAGGAATCACTCACACTTTTGCATCTTCAAGTTACAAGGAAATTACATTGTATAGACACATAAATTACATTTATTGTCAAAATTCACCTAAAACTTATCAATCATTCTTCTTAATATAATTCATGACATCTCCCTTCAAATTCAAACAACTTAATAAATTAAATTAATCATTTTTTCACCCTGTTAAATCCTTATTTAAATACTAAATATTGATTTTAAACCTCAACCAACATCTTTCACCTTAATTTCCCTCACATGTTGACTCATCCCAACCAAATATACATTTTCCTCAACCTCCTTTGAGTCATCCCCTAAGTTGTCAAAAAGTTTGACTCATTCTTGATGACTTAATTAACCATTTCCATACCTATCTCAACCATTTTAAATGGTCATCATCCTCATGGGTGAGGACTCACTATCCATCATTAATTATTTTAATCATTTAATAAATCTAAATAATTCTCCACCATTAGATTTTCCTACTAAAAACTATAAATAAACATGAAAACTATCATTTTTATCCATCTTAACTTATGCTAATTAAGTTGTATTTATTTTAAAAGTGAATCAAAGTGAATCAAATTATCCAAAAACACTTTTTCACCAAAATGTTTTCTATTTTCCTTTGCATTAGAAGAGTGAGAAACCACATTGTTGAAGATTAAATCAAGCTTACATCGTAATGGAGGAAACTTGCATATTTTTAGATATAAGTTTATGTTTACTATTTTCTTTGTTTGTATCTCTATCTTAGTTTGAATTTAGCTTAGATTAATATTCCATAATTACTTGATTTTTTAAGCATTTATATATTTATTTAATATATTTTGGCACACCTATTAGGACCTTCCTTCATCTTTTTCATCTTATGTTCATCATTATTGCATTTAAAATTTATTTTTCATTTGATTTTTTCTATTTGTATTTTTATATGAATTTAGTCTTGTATTTGTGAGTGTTATACAAATCTATAGGTCTTTATTTGATATTTTCTTCTCGACTATGTACACTCACTGCATAACTATGTATTTAGAAACATCAGTTGCAAAATTTTACCCCATAACAACAAAATCATTTTGACCTATTTTTAGTGTATTTTTCCTAAATTTAGTTACATCATTATCTATCTATTCACAATCTACTTATGTCTATGTTTTCAATTTTTTTTAACTCTTTATTATAGAAAAATAGCAAAATCTCTATTTCTAACTATGAATTTATCTTAACTAGTTGCAAAATTGTTATTCTAAGAAGTGAAATCATATTATAACCATAAATTTATTCCTTTGTTTATTTTGTTATTTTTTTCTATGTCTATAGGTCTAAACAGTAAAATTATTTTACAATTATCAAATCATGATTATTAGCAACAAAATTGTAATTTTGTGTAGCAAAATCACATATTCTATCAGCAAAATCATTTTTACAGGCTGTGAATTCATCATTTTGACTAGATAAATAATTTTAATATCTATAAAATTTTCATATAGGATAGAAAAATTATTCTTTAAGTGAGAATTTATTTATTATATGTTTTATATATTTTGCTTATGTCCTATTTTTGACTTATTACAATTTTGCCTTTATTTTTTTCTACATAACTATGAATTGTCACAAAGTAGATTTTGCATTATTTTTGTGGTTTTTATTTGTTCCATTATAGGTTGCCTTGTACCAAGAGTAAAAAAAAACATTCTAACCATTTTTTTGCATAATGTTTGTCAAGGATAATCTACATAAAGGCTAAACAAAAAATCAATTTCCTTTATTTTACTAATGCTTTCAATTTTGTTTTACCAAAGTTTTTAGTAATTACCGTATATTTCATATTAAGTTATTTGTTTTCCTTTCTAACATTCTATTTTTAATTATGTAAATTGTGTATGTTCTTCCCTTGGAATCACATTAGTGATGATACTTGGGAATCAAAAATAATTTCATAATTTTTTATGTTACCCAAGTGGTGTTCACATATGTTATTTCCTTAGCGTCACATTGGTGATGATACTTGGAAATTAGAAACAAACACTTGCATTTTATTTCTTTTTCTAAGGGGTATTTTTACCTTGGATTTAACACCATGTATTAGGATAAACTCTATTTATTTATTGGTTATATAAATCGATATCTAGTTGTTTCAATTACCTAAGAAATTATGTGTTTTAAGCACACTATGATGTGAGGGGATTTCATGATACAATACATAGGGTTTAAATGTCTACCTTAATATATGTTCTTTTTTGTTATTAACATAATACAACCCATACAACTATGTTGGGAACTTTGGGACAAGACCCAAAAGTGTGCATCTACTTTATCTAACTCTTCTACAATTTTTCCCCTTAGATAATATTATTTAAACATTAAGACTAGGAAATCCTCTTTTTCTATTTGACTTTGGTGCATCAATTAACAGCTAGCACCAAGAAATTACCTTCCACACACCCTTAAAACTAGACTTAGTGGGCCATGGGAATGGTAGGATCTTCTATGGTTAGTACCTTGAAATATTAGGCTACAATTAAGAGTATAGATAAGTCAGTGACATCAAAAGGCCTAAAAGTTTTTCACAATACTTATTATAGTTTTCACTTTTTATTTAATTTTTTTTAATTATTTAGAATAAAAATTTGTTTTCTATTTCTCTATTTTTTCCATATGCTACAAAATTCTTATTTGTAAACAAATTATTTTGAGTTTAAAATAATATCTTGAAAATCAAGATCTTTTCTCAAAAAACTCAAAGTAATTAGTTTAATAATTCCAAAATTTTAGTCACCTTTCGGTTAGTATTGTTTTAATTAAAAATTTATTTTCTTTGAGTCATTTTATTTTTAACCATGTTTCCTATTACTAGCCAAATGTCCATGTTAAACAATCCTAATACAAAGGGTGAGCCTTTTGGCACTGACCCCTTTCAATTTCCCAGTCAAAAGCATCATGAAGAAAAATAGAAGATAACCTAACAAGAATAACTCAAAGGAGGGGCTTATAGAGATTAGGGTAGCCCCAAAGTTTTCCAACCTCCACCCTCCTATAATGAGTATATGATGTCTAACAAAAATGATGTATTGCTTCGAGCATTGGGATTTGGAGAAAAATTCCCATCCAGCTTTGATTTAAATAATTTTCAATATTTAATTGCAAGAAAAGAACCTTCATCCTCCAATCCTAATCAACAAACCTCACATGGTTATTTATAGGGTATAAATTCCCTAATCACATCTTCACAAGCCCATCCCTAAGTCTCTCAAGACAAATGGAAAACTATCTTATGAAATTTAAATATATAAATCAACATCTCAAGATATTATGAAATTTAAATCTCATCAATAAATCAATCCCTTTGGTAACCCTAATATGAATAATAATATGAATTTTCCTTCATGAGTTTATCTAAATAAAATAATTTTTAATGCACCTTTGAACTTACCAATCATTCACCCAACTAATCAAATATTGAATCTTACTTAAATTCTACCAATCATGTAATAAGTAAACCCAAACTTGATTATGGGTGTCCCATCTAATTCAAGTGTAACCAATCAATATTTTGCACTGAATTTGAGTGTACACCTAAATTTTGAAGGTTATAGTTAAATTAATCTGAGTTTGAATCTACATTCAAACTCATCAATCAACCCTAATCAGAGCCTCCATGTCTCACCAATTTTTTCCAATCAAAATTGAAAGAAAATATTTAATACACATCCTATCTTACCTAATCAACCATCCAATCCTAGTGTAAGTATTACTTAATGCACACTTAATAATCTGAATTTAAATAGTGGTGTACCAAATTAGTTTTCTTCTTCTAACACTTTTGGATCAGTTCCATCCAATCCAAGTTTCAATCCAAATTCCAATCCAACTCCAAATCAATTTATTTATAATCCAAATCTTTCATTTAATTATACTCCAAATCCTAACACAAGTTTAAAACAAAACAAAACACCATCTAATTTAAAAAAATTCAACCTCAATTCTAACATTAAATTCAATAATCCAAATATAAATCATAATTATAACATTAACCAGAACCAAAAAAATCCAATCCAAAATCCCAACCAAGCTAATTCAAACCTAGATTCTAATCCATTTAATTCAAACTTTAACATGCTTCCACAAAAATCCAATCCAAGTTTTTTATAAAAAAAAACATGTGTTGGTTATAACACCAATCCTAATTCCATGAACTTCAACACAAATACACCAAACAATTCAAATATCCACCCAAAACCAAATCCAAAAAATCTAAACATAAACTTTATACATAACCCCAACCTTGGTTTCAACCCAAATTTAAATCAAACGATTTTTTTTTCCAATCTAAAAATAAGTAAAACACATTTTCGTTCCAATGTAAATCCAAACCTTGGTTATAACTCCAACTTCAATCCCTTTTTGAAACCTCAAAATGTTAATATTAACAATCAACCTCCAAATAATTTTAACCAACACACTTCACAAAACACAAACTAATTCATGGGTCAATCACCTAATTCCTTAAATCAAATGAACCAAGTATCCCCATATCTCATAGAATAATTTCAAAATATATAGGATAGAGTTCAAGGCTTACAAAATGGTGCTTATTCTCAATAAAAATAATTCAAATTTGAGGAAATTTTCTCATACCCATATGATTTAAGTAAAACTATTACACCTTTTATAAATTAATTTGAACATCTAAAATTTGAAAAGTATAAAGGTAAAGGAGATCCCAAAGAACATATAAGTGGATTTTATCACACATATGGATGTTGTGTATAGTAATGAATACATGCCAATTTTTTTTCCATGAAGTCTTGGGGTCTAATCATTTGAATGGTTTTCTAAACTTACAAAAGGATATATTTTCATTTTTGAATACTTATCTAAAAAAGTATTCACCACTTCTCTTATAATATTGAAAAATACTTAACCACCTTATATTTATACAACACTAAGCAATGCAAAGATGAAAATTTTACTTCATTCCTTCAAATATGGTGAGTAATGACAAGTAATTTTACATGGTCATTTCTTGAGATAGATCTTGTCGATATATTTATCAACTTAAATTCAGACTTGGGATAGTATTTGTTACTTTTTTTCCCAATGTCTTTTGACAAAATTATTGAAATAGGAGTTCAAGTAGAAATAAAATTTATTAATAAGGGTGTAATAAAAATATTTAAAATAGATAATAATAATTCCTCTAAACCAATAGATAAACCAAAGTTCTTTTCCAAAAAATAATTTTTTTGGATATGGTGTAACTAATATTAAACATATTCAATACCCTCAACCTCAAACATGAAAATACAATCAACCAATCAATAATCACAATTACCCATGGGAAACCTAAATAAGGAAGACCTAAACATAAGTTTACTCAAATGGGTGACACTTGTGAGAATTTTTTTCTAAAATTTATCCCATGAAAATATGATAACATGGCAAAACACTAAACCGTTTGATGAAAATATTCCCAAACCTAACTACTACAAATAAGATGAGTATTGTGAATACCATTAGATTAAAGGACATTCAACTAATACATGTATACACCTTAAATACTATGTTCAAGACCTCATTGATAGAAATGGCATATAAATCAAAAAATAACCATATAAATTATCTAACAATAAAAAATTGGGTATATACAAAGATCCAATCCCCAATCATTAGCAAGGAAAGGGCAAGAAGAAAGAGGAACAACCAAAATCTATTAATGTTAATTAGGAAAGTCATCTATTTGATTATAAAATAAATATTATGCATATCCATGTCAATGTTATTAATTTTCCATCATATTAATGCACCATCAACATAAGGCAAGAAAAGCTTACCCTCCCAAGTGCATCATCATCTAATGTTGAACAAAAGTATAACATTATTGACCATCTTGAGAAAATGCCAAAAAATATTTCAATTTTAGACCTTTTCAAGACATCCCCTGTGTATAATGATGTTTTTTATAAAGTAATCCAAGAGTTGATTGTCCATCAAGACATTAATACTAAAAATTTCTAAGTGTTAATAGGTTCTTTTGTAATAAATAATCAATTAACATTTGCTCATTTAGATCTCTCTCCTTTAGGATAGAGCCATAATCTCCCATTGTATATATAGATTACTATTTATAGGTATAAATTGAAAAGGGTTTTTATAGACAATGGTTCATCAATAAATATATGTACATTAAGACTTATAAAACATCTAGGGTATCTAATAAAAACATTGGAAACAAACATCATTTCCATATTGGCATAAGATAATAATGAGTGATAATCTATGAAAATAATCCATCTTCCTTTGATGGTGGGGTATGTTATAAAGGAAATTATTGTTCATGTTCTTGATCTTGATCTACCATATAATATACTTCCAAGACACCCATGGATTCATTCCTTTAATTCCATTCCATCCACTCTTCACCAATGTTTGAAATTCTCCCATGTAGGAATGGAAGTTACTATAAAATATGATCCTCATCCCTTCTAATATTTTACTCTCATTGAGGATTATCATTTACTTGAAAATTACGTCTATCTAGAAATCTTATTTAAAACACCTCCCCTAGGTGGTTGGATTAATACACAAACTACTTTCATCTCCATTGAAAAGGCTTTAACCAATGAAGCATCCAACCAACCATATGAGAAAGATTTAAATAAACTATCTGATAAAGCTTCAAATCAATCATCTATAGAACAATATTCTAATCACCCTTCTATTGAGCAAGCTTTCAATCTACCACCCACTACTAGAACATCCTCATAAACTTCTTCCCACTTTAAGATTATTGATAGAGGCATGAAAAAGTATAAAGTTTAGTATTTTTACATAAATATATTATATACCAATCCAAATGATTATGACATGTTATACCATTTAAAGTATAATATAATTGTTAATAAGCTTATAAATATAAAATTTATAAAGGGAAGTTTTCTTTCAAATGAACATATCCAAAATTCAAATCCTTCTTGGATTTATTCTGATGAACTAGCTACTTGTTTCTTAAACAACAAATATCTCATTGACAAATCCATCATGTGAAATATAATGAACTATAAAGGTAAAGGTCTTAGCCTCAATGAACAAGGATCCATCAAACCTATCATAATAAAAGTAAATGAGGCAAAACATGCTATCAAATTTAACCTAATTGATGTGCATCTTACAATCTCCCAAATTAGCTCTTATTTTGAGTCATAGGATGATTCTTCAAACAATGAGATGGGTTCCATAACTACTTTGAAGATCTTTCCCTCACCAACTTGTTTCATGAAAATGTCATCCTTACACTTGACCTTGCACATCCATCCCTCATATAGTGGGACCAACAATAAACATGTCAACTTGATCATTTTCATAATGATGAAGCTATATCTCAATTATTGATAACAAGAGATGAAATTATAATAGATGATAACAAGAAAGGGTTTCTAATTTAGTTATAATATTAAACATACTTTGGGGAACAAAAATTACCTCAAAATATCAATTCAGCTTCTACATCTAAATAAATAGAATTTGAGGAATATCTCTATCTTCTTATACCACCCTTAAACTATAAAGATGAATCAAATCTAATTGTCAAAGAAAGCATTCTTATGAACATTGGCATCGAAGAAGATCCTAAGATTGTTAAACATGACATATTGCTCACTCCAGAAGGAATGTATTTACACATCTTCTTCATGAATTCTTTAATGTGTTCACATGGTCTTATGCAAATATGCCAAGACTAGATCGATAATTATTAGTTCATCATCTTATGGTGAATTTAGATTTAAAACAAATAATAAATAAAATTCATAATATGCATCCTAAGATTGCACCCCTAGTCAAGGAAGAACTAAATAAGTAGTTGGATTTTGGTTTCACACAACCTGTTAATTATTTAGACTATATATCAAACATTGTACTAGTATCAAATTAACTATAAGGTATTAAAGTATGCACATATTTACAAGATATAAAAAAAACATGCACAAGAGATGACTTCTCATTACCCAAAATAGACATGAATGTAGATTAAAATGTAGGTCATGAGATGTTATCTTTGATGGATGGTTTTTAGGGTATAATCAAATTTAAAAAAGTGTCTAAGATAATCACAAAACTACATTTACAACTCCATGGGGGCCATTATGTTATCATATGATGCTTTTTGGTTTGAAAAATGCTAGAGATACATATCAATAAGAAATCACTATCATTTTTCATGACATTATGGAAGACTATGTAGATGATATTGTTATTGAATCTAAATCTAGGGGAAAACACCCTTAAGTTATTTTCCATATTTTTGAATGCATGAGAGAGTGAAACATGAGATTGAATCCAAATCTATGTGTGTTTGGTGTGACATTAGGAATTTTTTTGAAGTTTATTGTTTCATAATGTGGCATTAAAGTTGATCCCTCTAAATTTTTAGTTGTCATGAATATGTCTACACCTAAGAATATTAAGCAATATATAAGTCTACAAAGGAAAATTCAAGGAATCAAAATATTCATATCTCAACTTACAGTCATTTTTCACCCATTCACCTTTTTACTAAATAAGGACACTCCTTTCACATGGAATGAGAATTGTGAAAAATCATTTGACAATCTCAAATAATAACTTTCAAACCCACTAGTACTAATGCCACCTATTACTAGTAAACCTTTTTTGTTGTACATTTCAGCTACTTAGTTTGCATTGGGGGCATTACTAGTATAACATGATGATAATGGGAAAGAATGAGAAGTTTATTATTTAATCAGAAGCTTGATATCATATGAGTTTAAATAATCTTAAATGAAAAAAGCTTATCTTGTAGTTATTTTTTCTTCTAAAAAATTAAGACATTATTATTGATGATCAACTACCCCATATTTACATAATTAGGACCCTCATTTCTTCAATTTTAATAAGTTCCCAAGATACTAAACTTATTAAATCATTTTTTTTACGCATGGCTTTGATTTAATTTACCATTACTTGTGCTTCTACAGTTTTTGGCTGATCTTTCATTTGGGAATAATGGTTGACACTTAGAAATATTTAAATTATTTCAAGTCCTATTAAAGTTTCATTCAATAATGAATTATTAACCATTGATGTATCAATGATTTAAAAATAGGCTCTTTCTAAGAATGTATGATCGAGCTTTCTAATATACATGAACACAACAAAAATTTACTGGATCCTATTAAAAATAAAATTATATTATGTTTAAATCATTTGGCTGAGAAGTTTAATGTTTAAACTTGTTTAATTTTAATTAGATGGGCAATGACATCTTCAAAAAATTAACTTAGTTTCTTTCTTAACCACATAGGATGTCAAATTTAAGTAATGACTTACGACACCTCATAGCACCTCAAAATTTGGACTATGACTCATAAGTATAGGTGTTGACCTTGCTAGGCTTGATAATGCCTTAGAGATTTAACTCATCTTACACAAGATACCTAGATAAAATATATGAATTATATGAGCTACATGGAATCATATAGATATGTCACAAAGGAGCTAGCCATTAGAATTAAACTATAGGGCTATATATCATAGTTTTAGCCCCATGAGCAAGTCCATTTGATCCAAACTACCATTCATCCCCCACACATTTTTCCACAATCCAAAAACCCATGAGACATTTCCACATATCTCAAACATGACCAACCAGACCTGAGTAGGCTTCTGAAGTGAGTTGTGTCTCTTGAGGGTTCATCTAAGATCGATGTGTGTCCACACTATGTTACATCCATTTAAATATCATGAGATCTCACAAAGCAAGTATATGGGAGAACCTAAGCCATTTGATTAATTATTCATGATATACAACTAATCAAGGCTCATTATAATAATTACACTTTTCAAAAAACAAATGAATCTCATGAGAATGATGTGTGTCCCCTTTAGACTCGTGTAGTGATGCCACGTGTCATTCCTACATTATTACTATCTGAGATCTACTAGATTTCCTCTAAGAAAGATGTGTGTCTCCACTTAAGCCATATGATTAGCACCATGTTCCAAAAGTTATCTAAAGTGACTTTTGAAGATGACACCCAAAAATTCAAAGCCATGATTTCCCATGAGAGAGCCACCTAGTAAAGAAAAGCTATGATTTCCTATGAGAGTGATGTGTGGAACTCACATAACTAATCAAAATTAAAAGGCACCATCGAGATATTTCCATGAATTGAAATATGCCATATATAAGGATAAAAATGATTCATCAAACTAAGCTACATTTCAAGAGCCTATAGGGTAGTTAAAAGGTGCCACATGTCCAAATTTTGAGCTTGCTAAGAAGCTTTATCATATTCAAGCCGTACAAGTACCTAGTTGAATCTAAGGTGGAAACCACATGTAAAAAGAAGGAAATATTTATATTTAAAGCTAAAATTGATGATAAATCAAAGGTTAATTAAAGATAAATTTGAAATCTAATGTAATTAATTGCTAAAAGCAATAGTTTGAAGTGTTTTGAATGTATAAAAGGTTGACAAACTTGCCGTTAATGTGACATGAGCCAAAATCAGCATCAAACTTTGAATTAATTAGGGTGATGTTTCAAAAGGATAAATTTTAAACTATACATAGTTTATTTCTCTATTATCTGCACTCTCATAGTACAATAAATTTAAAAACTATCTATAAATTACAACTTGACCACCATTGTTAGAGCTTGAAAGTTGTAGGAGGATACCATAAATATGTTGATTTCTACTAGAAGTATTTAAGAGCTAGAAAAATTAGTTTCCTCCACTTTGGGTAAGAGACATTCCTTTAGAAATGATGACTTCCTATTTCAGTATGGTATTTTAGTTGTTTCTAAGGACACTAAATTCATTCTCGAAGCCATAACATCTAGAGACCTACATTACAACAACATATGCATCAATGTAGAAATATTAAGGGAAGTTGAGGAAAATGACACAATGTATCATATAATTAAATTGGTTTTGAACAACCTTGCCATCAACTTTATTAGTCTTCACAAGGTTGCATCCAAGCCAAAGGTCATGCCATACATTGACCTAGTTTACAGAATCTTTGGGAGGTCAAGATGTGAGGAGGGACTACTCAAATCAATGTTTCAAGGGCTCCCTATCACCTTCATAGTAGGACCCAGATTTGAAAAATACTATGACCTACCTTCACCATAAATAGACTATAACTAGGCCATCATTGATAGTTTGTATAAACTAAACTCCCTAGAAAAGCTCTTAGCTTCATGGTGACTAACCCAATTGGAGTTGTTCTCATGGATGACTAAGGGAACCTACCTATTCAACAATTCATGAAGGTATTTAGATTTGGCCTTGCTCTTCTTAATATAATATTCAACAATCCACATATTGGATATGTGGATATAAGGATCCTTTCAATACTACAAATAATCCTTAAGGACCAATAAATTCCCCCACTTGGGGAAATTATCATCAATACCCTAGTATGTGTTATGAATGGAACTTGCAATAATGGTGCCCCATTCTTCATGATGAGTTACTTATTGGATGTTATCTATGTAATAGCTCAACTAGGTTAAAATCATGTTATACTATTTAACAAGAGGTTTTTCCTTGGATTTTCTCTATATTGCACATCCATTGATTCAAACACAACATAATAATAATTGTAAAGGATTTATACCTAGTTTACAAATTAATCATTGAGTGTGAGATGCTGAGGGTTCCCCTAAAAGTAAAGAAAAATCTAAGGGACATGGGTAGCTACTGGTTATACCCATATTGTATAGTCATTATAATAGAGGGAGTGATGGTGGCTCCTCTCAAATTACTAAGGTATGTGCCTATGAAGTTTATTAAGGAAGAGATGAATTATCAACTACTGCATGTAGTTGATGGAGTCTTTAAAAAAAGAAGAAGATAGTCCCCCATAAGGTACCAAACAAGCTAGGAGACCTGAATAAGAAAGTGACATAATATCATTGTGGATGTTAGGCATATGGATTCTTACCTATTGCCTAAGGATGACTTTAGACCTTGGGGCCCTAGTAATGTCATTGCCAAGAATTTCTTCAAATTCAATAAGGATATAGTAATGGAGTATAATAATCAAGAAGAAGTATATGAGTGGATATATAGGGATGCTATGAATGATGGGGTGGTCCTTAGGAATGTAGGAAGAAATAATATTGAGCTAAAAATGAGGCTAGATAGAGAGATAGAGAGAATAAAAAGGAATATATTGTAAAGCCTCAACCACCACCAAATCATGGGAGCATGTTTGATGTCAATTATGAGAAAGGGTAGGAAGAGGAATAAGAAGACAATTTTTCTCTTATTAGGAATATACCATGTATACCTCTACTTCTTACCACTTCAAGTAGTCATGACTTACCTCTGAGATTTGAGAAAGGAGGATCTAGTAGCCAACTTGATCCCTCTTAGGAGCTGACATTAACCTTTACATATGCGATGGGATCTATTTTATAAATCTTGGATAAATGCAATCCTAATTCCATTAACCTTGGTGAACTACAAAAAGGCATTGAGATATCTATGGAGGAACTACAAGCACTAGCTAGGAGGAATATTAAAAAAATTTAAAATAGGAATAAGGAGCCCAAGATTACTATGAGAGGGGAAATACCTCCTCCATCAACTTTTGAAATGACTACAAATCCAAAAATCACACCATAGGCTCCCACTATAATTACTTTCCCATTACCTTATTTCATAATTATAACTACTTCTACTTATGCTTTTCCTTCTACATTTATTCCACCTACCATTGCTTCCCCATTGAATTCAATGTCATCAGTTGCTACAGCTTCCACTACCCAATCCTCAATAGACACTAACATGAGACAAACTAGTATGCCCTTATATTAACCATTCCCCACTTCATCTAGCATGCCACTACCAATATTTCATCTTCATCAGGCTCCCAAAGCACTAGTGATATCCAAGCTATAGGTTTCACTCCTTCCCAACCAACCACTGCTAGTGCATCACTTGTTATTATCTCCTCCACATCTACTAAGCCATTAAGTCCCATCTCAAAATGGTTTCCAATTCAAAATCTACTCAATATTACTACAAATGCTAATTTTAGTGTGATTTCAAAACAAACTTCATTTATTCATAACATGGGCCCTACAAAGTATTTATTTATTACACTTGGGAAAATAAATCTAATGAGCTTTCACATTCTTGTTATATCCCTAGACATTGCCTTTACACAATCATGTCTAATGTACCCGCCTCCAATAAATCCAACACCTACTACTTCCCCAAACTGGGTTAGAGATATCATACAAGAAGCTAGATAAGAGAGGCCTAACGTAGTCCTCTCAGCACCTCAAATTAGGATGGGGTTGGATGCAATCAAATGAATAATGAAAAGGGTAGTGAGGAGGTTGGTGGAATAACCAAAATTCAACTCAGTGGTGGCACATGAAAGTGAAGAGTTCTTTTTCACTTTGATAAGGAAGAGGAAAGCTAGCCTTAGAGAGGTAGATGAATATGCAGATAACCTTGTTTCCATAGTCCAAGCTTAGGAATAGTCCACATTAGCCTTGATGAAGGGGATGAAACAAGATTTGAAATGATGAAATAATAGGCACTACCTATAGTACTAGATGACACTAAAATTCAAATAATAATTTTTGTTAACAATGTATTCAACTTGTACAAAGTCATGAAGATAAGATAGGAAGATGGGACCCTATAGTTTAATGTGGTCATCAAATTTAACCAAAAAATTACACTCTACGATGTTAAGTTGGAAAACATGGCTAGAGTTGTAAGAAATAGTAAGTTCCCAGACCTCAATATTTTTCCACTTGAGGATATCATTCTCACATAGATGATCTTGATGTATAGGAGAAGTATATTGAAGAGGCTGATAGATTAGGGAAAGGATGTCAAATTCAATATTACCCTCTTATTTAAATATGCCATGGTTACTAGCGTGACCAAACCTAATGACACCTTCATCGATGACCAAAAACTTATGGTCTAAATCAAGATATTTGTTTCCATGTTATAGTAGGGAATTTCCAAGTACAAGATGGATACTGAGGTAATGAACATTATGGAATTAACCAACTAGAGGTTGGAGAGAGTAGAGAAATTTGAATGAGCACGAAGGTCAGTACTTTTAGAGCATGTTAGGCTCAGTCAAGAGACACCTAACTTATTTTAACCCATGATATTTTACTTTGGCCAAATAGACCAATATTACCTATCCTATGGAGAGGTGTGGATGAAGGAAGAGGTAGAGAAGAAATAGAGGCAACAACATCAAGAATCTTAGTAACCTCCTTTAGGACCATGAGGAATATTTAGGTTCATTTTATAAATTCAAAATTAGAATATTCCATTGTAACATTTTATCCACTTGGATATAGTTTAGCACCTTTTATAGGCCCATGTAAACTTTTTTTAGTAAAATTTTAAGCCTAAAATTAAGGATATTCCCCCTCATTGTAATCAGGAACAATTGTTATGAGAATTAGTGTAAAAGATCCAAGAACTATAGATTTTGTCTAAAGTGTTTTATTGCATGTGTTCTATGATTTATATTTGTCATGATTATAGATAATTAATGTTTTCCTTTATTCTTATGAATTTGGAAATAGAATTAAATATATCCATCTATTATTTGAGTTTAATAGTAGGCTAACAAATTTGCTAGTATATTTCCTCTATTTTCATCTTATTTTAAACTAAATGTGCTTATGAAATTTAATATAGATGAGTAATATTTGTGAAAGATATGATTTTAGATATATACATTTACCTAATGTTGAAGCTCCAACTGAATTCATTTAGCTTCGATTACACTAGGGTTGGTGAATGTTAGTTTCATGTGTTGTTTCCACAAAAATTTATAAGAATTTGTACCTTTGATCATATTAAGTAAACCTTCTTTTTTTCCTTACCCTACTTACCTTTGGATCTACCCATGCCACACTTTAGCTTAGTTCTTTCTGTAAATATCCATTATTTTTTTATATTTTGGGAAATAATTGGCAAATTCTAAGATAATTTCACAAAGATTAGTAGGAAAAATGTGTCATTTTGCAACATATATTTTCCCTACAATAGGGCATTCTTATATAATTATAAGTGGTGGCCATATCTCTTTTAATTTTGTTATTTCTAGTATTAACTATGTAAAAAACTCAAGACCCAAGCCTTCCAAGACTTAAAATTGAGTTCATTACTTTCCACCCATTCCATAGTGACACAAGGAGTACATTAAGTACATCAAAAATTACATACTCATTTATCAAACCAAGATTATTGCTAAGGTTGATCCTCTCAAATATCTTTTATCTAGAATATCTCTAATAGGTAGGATGGCTAAGCGGGTTATGATTCTTAGTGAATTTTATTTAGAGTATGTTAATCAAAAATTAATCAAATGATATGTTGTCAAGATCTTGCTCCTCAATTAGAGCACATATGATTACTTCTTGTATTAGCAACTAAACACGGAATTATACCAGAATTAATAAGTAACTAGAAATATGAAACAACACATGATTTGAGAGACAATACACAATTGTATTAAATACTTAGAAGAAAATACAATAAAGAAGATGCCACTTCTTCTTCCACCTCAAAGGCTCGCCACACCTTAAGACCTTCTTCCCTTTCTCTCTCGGTCCCAACAATCAACTCAAATATAGAATCGATGTTCACCTCTCCAACCAGTCAGTAACACGCTACCAATACACCAAGTACACAACTGTACTCCAAGTAGATCTCCTGCTCTCTACTGCTACCTACAAATCACTAGACCTTACTCAACAATGTAGATCTCCAATAGAAGCCATGCTCACCTGCTGACTAAGATCATACAAACATGAAGAACCCATCTGATTCTCCAAATCAGTACCCACTCTTGGTACTGTGGCACTAGGAGGAACACACCATTGCTCACCTCTCTTAGAAGGAGCTTATATGCTCTCTTACTCTCTAGCTACAAGTTTACAATACAGCCCATGAGTCTATTATATAGATCTCATGCTTACAATAATTAGACTATCTTAATTAAAATAATTAGATGCACAACTCAAGACTACAGCTGGCCTTTAACATGCAAACTAACAGTCCAAAAATAGACTCTCCAAAATCAACATGCAAACTGCATGTTCACGTACAGGCTACCGATGATAGCTCCTCCATGACTGATGTCAGCCGACTGGTAATCAATGTCGGTTGCTTCCTCACTACCATGTGACTAATGTTGGTTGATTAGACCAACGTTGTTTGCCCTACAACTCATTTTGAAACTCTCTACAACCTCTGTAACCTCCATAACTTCTCCTATTTGCATCCTGGTGAAGCTTTTAGCTCCACAACCTAACAATCTCCCACTTGGAGATAAATAGTTGCACCTATACCTGTCCATGTACACCATCTAAATTATTCCCTGGCTTGTATCCCTCTTCAAGATAAATCCTGAAGACCAACCACCACACATCTTGTGATGCTACACCTGTCATCCAAGTAACCTGCCACATCCGAACCTACAACTCCATGTAGTGAAGACCTTGACCCTGCATAACATGTTAACCTGTTGCTGGTCCCTCTCAGATAACTAAGAATCTACCTTCCCTAAATTGGCTCCAAACTCTCTGACAGCTCCCACTGCTTGGGAAAACTTAGGTCTACACTAGACCTCATGTGATTTCAAACCCTGTTCTAAGCTCTGCTTGAAGTGTCCAGCCCTTGGTGTGCTTTCTGATTCGACATCTTGCGTAATGAACCTCACCAACACCTGATTTACATCAGCTCCCACTGGAGACAAAATCTCCATGTCTCTCATGCCAAAGAATTTTGCTGCTCTAAATTCCCCCTGACATACCTCTGAACTAATCCTTACCCTTAGCTCAGCAAAACCCTGTATGTACAAATTTGCTAGCAAACCATCCACATACAGTAACAAGATAATGTCATGACTCATCATCCACCTGGTAAGAACAAACACAATACTTACACTGACATTGACTAAAGCCCTACTTTGTCATCCACCTATCAAACCCTGTACCACTGTCCTGCAGCTTCCTCAAGACCATATACCTTGGCCTTCTGTCTCACGTATCCATCCACTCTCTTCTTTAACTTGGGAATCCATCCATCTCTTAGTGCTTTCTTCCATCTAACAACTCTACCAATAATACCTATTTAGTTCTTCTCCAAGGACTCACAATCCTCATCCATGCCAAGCTCCCACTATATCTGGATTCTACCTGCATTGCCTCTTCACATCTTCTTGGTTCTCGACCATCAGTAAGCAATATAAAGAAGGTGAATAATGAATATGAGGTTCACTTACCCTTTATGACCTCCATATGAGCATTTGAGACTTGTTGATAGCTTTTTGTCTACCCAATATCCATTCCAGTGACTGATCTCAGCCATCTCCCAATCTGCTCCTGACCGATGTTGATTCTCTGTGACTGACCTTGTTTGCTGACATCATTTCCATTACCAAAGCTAGTGTACCTGTTGCCGATGTCAGTCACTGTATGATTAACATCAGTTCCTACTTCTCGACACCACTGACTCTACTGATCTACACATGATCGACATCGGTGCCTGTCTGTTCGATGTCAGTTCCTTTTGATTAACACCGGTATCTGTGTTCGCCAGTGAGTGATGAATTTTTACCTGCGAGCTCTCCATGGATCAAAATCCTATTCAAATCAACACAGCCCTACTCAGAACAATTTAGTTCCCTCACCTGATCTCTATCCATCATCTCCTCCATGAACACCAAGGCTTTCCAGTTCTTTAGCTTGTCAAAAACATCTATCTTCTGCTTTAGAACATGCATTCCCCTCCTACATATGTAACCAAGCCTACAAAGCCACATCTCTATAACAGAAGGTGAATCAGTAATATAAGTAGATAGATAAAGAATACCTACTTTCTTACCACCGTCTAATTCAAGTGCATCCACTATGAGAGTTACTATGCATCTCCCATCACCTAACTTTCTTGAAGAAATTAGACTCATCTTCAAGACTGGTACCTGCATAACCTCATTCAACACCTGTGTGTTATCCATCTACAATTTTAGCTTCACTTCCCCTTTGCCAATCATTTGAAAAGGCTCTCCATCTCCTAAATAAATCTCTCCAAAGTCTCCAAAGACATACCCATGAAAAGATGCTCTATTTCGAACTGCATGGAAAGAGGCAAAAGAATCTGTGAACCAAGATTCCACTTTATCCAGAACATCCTGTACAACATCCCCTGCAACATCTGCTCCTCCCTACTGATCTGTTACCAACCAACAATCTTTATTTCCCTGCTCTTTCTTTCCATCAATTGGACCATTCGTGCTATTCAGTTTGTCCATTCGTAGCTTACTTTCTTCTGCCATTGCTATACTCCCACTCAATCAAAAACCCCTGTGAGTAACTTGTAATCAACAAACACTACCAGATCTGAAACCACCTGTTAGTAACCCAACCAAAAGCTTTGATACCAACTTGTCAGGATCTTGCTCCTCAATTAGAGCACATATGATTACTTTTTGTATTAGCAACTAAACATGGAATTATACCAGAATCAATAAGTAACTAGAAATATGAAACAACACAGGATTTGAGAGACTACACAATTGTATTAAATACTTAGAAGAAAATACAATAAAGAAGATGCCACTTCTTCTTCCACCTGAAAGGCTCACCACACCTCAATACCTTCTTCCCTCTCTCTCTCAGTCCAAAAAATCAACTCAAATATAGAATTGATGTTCACCTCTCCAACCAGTCAGTAACATGCTACCAGTACACCAAGTACACAACCGTACTCCAAGTAGATCTCCTGCTCTCTACTGCTACCTACAAATCACTAGACCTTACTCACCAATGTAGATCTCTAATAGAAGCCATGCTCACCTACTAACTAAGATCATACAAACATGAAGAACCCCTCTGATTCTCCAAACTAGTACCCACTCTTGGTACCGTGGCACTAGGAGGAACACACCATTGCTCACCTCTCTCAGAAGGAGCTTATATGTTCTCTTACTCTCTAGCTACAAGTTTACAATACAGCCCATGAGTCTATTATATAGATCTCATGCTTACAATAATTAGACTATCTTAATTACAATAATTAGATGCACAACTCAAGACTACAACTAGCCTTTAACATGTAAACTAACAGTCCAAAAATAGACTCTCTAGAATCAACATGCAAACTGCATGTTCACGTACAGGCTGCCAACGCTGGCTCCTCCATGACCGATGTTGACCAACTGGTAACTGACACCGATTGCTTTCTCATTTCCATCTGACCAATGTTAGTTGATTAGACTGATGTTAGTTGCCCTGCAACTCATTTTTCAACTCTCTGCAACCTCCGTAACTTCTCCTGTTTGCATCTTGGTGAAGTTTTTAGCTCCACAACCTAACACATGTTTTAGTAGACTTATTTGAATAATAATGACTCAATTCCAAAGCATATATTATTGTAAAATTTTGAAATGAATTAATAATGTCTATAGATGAGTCTCTAGTTTGGCAACTTTACTTTGATGGTTCCTTTATCAATCATGCATCGGGGGTAGGTATCTTATTGGTCACACCTGATAGGGATTGCATTCCTAATGATTTTTGAATCAAATTCCCTTATACCAATAACATAACAAATTATAAGGTCTCATACCATGTCTCAAGATCTAAATTTAATGGGGAATCCAACATCTCCTTATTTTTGGCAATCATAAGCTTATCATCAATCATGTCACTAATGAATTCCAAGCTCATGATGATAAAATAATTTTATATAAGTCAATGGTGGATAGTTTGAAATTGTCTTTTTAGTACATCCATTTTGAATAAGTACTAAGAATAAATAATATATAATCAAACGCTATGTCTACCATTAGTTCCCTACTAGATTTAAGCATAAAAATAACAAAATTTATAGTTGAGTACTTAACGATATCATCTTATGATATGCCTAATTATAAAATGGTTTATGATGTGGTTCATCCCACTTCATAGTACACTGATATCTATACATACCTTCATAATCATAAAATCCCATCTAACTTATCACCTAACCAACACAAGTCCTTTATTCAATGCACATCTCACTATACCATCCTTGGAAACACTCTATATTATCAAGGCTATGATGGAACCCTTTTGTGTTATTTTAAATTTGAATAATCTACTTTTATAATTAGGGAAGTTCATAAGGGACTTTTTGGAGCATATTCAAGTGGTATGGTCCTTGCAAAGAAGCTTATACAAGTAGGTTACTATTGGCCTAAAATGGAATCTAATTCATATGCCTATGTCAAGAAATGTATACCATGTTAGAAATAGGGGAATCTTATCCATAGTCCATCATAGAATTTATAATCCATCACAACACCTTGGCCATTTTCCACATATAGGTTAGACCTCATTAGAAAAATAAGTCCTAGATCTTCTGATAGACATAATTATATTCTAAAAACAATAGAGTGTTTTACCAAGTGGTTAAGGCAATACCCCTTACCTATGTGACTGGAAAGAAAATATACAAATTTATCCTCAACCACATTATCTACCATTTTGGTATTCCTTCCACTCTCATTTTTTACAATGGTAAATCATTAAATAATAGAGATGTTAAAACTCTTTTTCAAATCTATCATATCAAGCATAGGTGGTCCACTCCTTATTATCCATAAAGCAATGGTCAAGCTGAGGAAACTAATAAAAATAATTTTTGAATCCTTAAGAGAGTTGTCAATAAATTTGGTTGTGACTAGCATACTCAGTTATATTCCACCCTATGGGCATACCACACTAGTATCTACACACCTACAGGGTCAACTCATTATTCTTTTATCTATGGTAGTGAGTCTATTATTCCCATATGAGTCAATATTCCATATTTTTGAATATACTTACAAAAAAATATTAATTAAAAATCATATCAAACTTTACACCTAAGTGGAATTTACCTTTTAGATGAGAAATGACTCAATGCTTTAAACAATATTCAAGTTTACCATAATCACATTCATCATAGCTATAATGAGCAGATTAAATATAGGGAATTTGAAATTAGAGATATTATTCTTAAGGAGAACCAATGAAACACTAATTTTGAAAGAAAGAGGAAGGAAAAATTTGAGCCTTATTGGTTAGGCCCATATATTTTCATTTCCAAGCATGGATCAAGAGCTTACATATTATCTATAGAAGATGGAGAGGATCTTGATGAACTATGAACATCATTCACCTTAAGTGATTTTATGCTTGAATATTTTTTCTATATGTTGTTATTGGTATCCTAGGTAGTCAAAAAAATTAAAACAAACAAGAAAAAAATGCATAGATCATTTAAATGTTAAAACTAATTTGTTGGTGCTTTGGGAAAGTACCATGTTGAAAACCATATTTATAGTTACATGTGTAAACCATTTTATATATTCACCCTAGTTACTTTGGGGCATCATTTGTTATCAATCCATTGTATATTCCCACATTTTTCATTTGTTATTCATTTATCCTATAGTAGGATAAGTTTAGGTTTTATATTCTTACATGTGAACCTGTATCCTTTCTCATGATAGTATAAAAATTTAATTTATACTTCCTATTTTAAAAATCCTGAAATACATAAGAATAAAATTTAAAAAACCATTACACAAAAAATCTCAAAAATATGTTAAACATGAACCTCAACACATCTATCATTCTAGGTAACTTCCACATTGTTCACTCATTCATAGGTGGTCCACTCACACATATTTTTTATTTGACACTAAAATGATTCATAAATCACACACTTATTCATCACTTATTTTATTGTGATAACTACATTTATCCTAATATCCCCACATGGACTTTGTCTAGGGTCGATTATGTAGGCAGTGCTTAGATATATGGGGTCTCTAGGGTTATCTTAGCCACTGTCTTCCCCATCATCTATTTTCCCAAGTCTAAATTAGCTTATCCTTATACTTCCTCACCAATTATTTATTACTTATCCTATCTCTTGGTTAAAATTGTAAAGATCTTGCTTTGAATGTTAAGTCTTTACTTATAGCTTTTTCTCCATAATCATTTGTTTTTATTTATGCCTTGTTTATTTTCTATCCTTAGCCATTAAGTTGGTTACATATCCATTTTATATCCTTATCCATTAATTTTTTTATTTACTCCAATTTATCCATTTTTCTTAATCCATTTTATCCCTAACCTTTCAAATTTTTATTTCCATTTTTGTTTACATTGTCCATTGTGTTTATTTTTTTAATGTGTCAATTGTTTATCTTTAGAATTACTATTTGTTCATTTGTTTGTGTATCATTTTTTCTTGATATTATTGAATCAACATTTTATATGTTTACATCATTTAGATTACTTTTTTTTTTCAAATATTGTTTTAAATTATTATTTTCTATGTGTTTGAAAATATTATTTTGTGAATTGCATAATAATATGGTTATGGTTTTGCTATATCATGACATACTTTGATTTTACATAACTTATTATATATTTAGTTTCTATTCCTAAAACATCAATAGTCATCATGATTATTTAATATCATTTTTGGTAATGTGTTTTATGTTATATTAAAAATTAGGTTTCTCAAGAATCTTTATTATTGGAAATCCAATATAAGGAATACATAACAAAATTAAAGAAACTATGTCACATCCTAATCCATGCATTCATAAATATAATCATACATCACATAATACATAATCCATATGTTGAAGGAATTAATAAAATGCTAGTGTGAGTCAAAATGTATTAACTATAACCAATAATAAATATATCCATATATCTCAACCATGAATAAATCCATATAAAATCCGTAAACAATCCATACATGTCCACTTGAATAGTATAAATTATCATATTAAATCATGAATATATATACCAAATGTGTCCGTACAAAATGATACATCCCAATACATACACACACACATCGATGAACTAATACATCATCTTATTTCATGTCTCATCTGTCCCTATGAAGGAGTATATAGTCTCAGGAATAGCTCCTCATGTCATGGTATGACTTGTAGAGGACTCATCACATGTTGTAATTGTCCCACTAATCTCTCTAACTCTATCATCTATACCAATCCCCCTAATGTAAATCATACCATAAAATACTCTCTAAAATACACTTCCCTTTGTGCACATAAAATAGCATCATTGTATAATATAATTTAATATGTGGCCTACTCCATGGCCCTAATAACCTTATCTAATGTTGCAATATGTCCCTATCAAGCTAGTAATACCTTGGCCTCTACTTGCTTAATCCTAATAGTGTATCTCTCCTATTTTTAGCATTATGTCAATGTTGAATAATATAGAGTTTGAGTCTAAATTCCATGTGTCACAACTATTGTATCTATACCATCTCTATCTATCACATCAACCATAACCTGTAAATTATCAACCTCATCCTATAATCATCTAATATCAACTATATGATCCCCTTTACTATCTACCACTCTCTATAATCTAGATACCTCCCTATGTAATCATATATCTCCCTATTTTGAGATCTAATCTCTTCACAAAGTCTATCCACAAGATATTTCTCCTCCTAAGATCTTAGAGTGCATGAAAAACCAATAACATCCCCTCTATCTATCTAAGTATCCTATATTTCTCTCATAACTACATCTTTCCCTCTCTATCCCCCTCACTATCAATCATAATTAGTTGAGACTCATCTTTGGCCCTCTACTCTACATCCAAATGCATATTTTTATACACATCTATATCAACTCCTTCCTTACATAAAATATACACATCCCCTATGTCCATAATATCAACATGATGTAGATCACTAATCTCCAATGCACATCCTCTACCTCATTCTCATGACTATCCCATGTCTCTTATAATTACCCTCCTAATCTAGTCTCCCAATATTATGCCTCATGGATGCCTAATCAAGATGGTAACCAATATCTATCTCCATGTTCATGGTGGTGTATATGGTACATTTAATCTAAATGACCACTATTAGGCCTACTAATATTCATACCCATCCATAACTCTTTCATCAATCACATGTCTCTAGTTATTCCATCTAATTATCTATAGATATGACCAACTATGATAGGCTATCATTGGATCAATGGTCATCCCCTACTATGATATCTCTCTCACTAATCATTTAATTATGTGTGGATTAGCTGGTATATGCTTCCTAACCCAAAACTATCTCATCACCCTATTAGGGTGATATCTCTTTATGATGTAGTCATGTATCCTGATAATGTAGAATTGGGTCATAATATAGTCCATATGTAGATCATTATATGGCCATTAAAATATAATCTTTGTTTAATGTCTATAATTGATTCTTCATCACCTAAGTCACCAATATCCCTCCTAAAAAACTCAAGATCACCTAAATGTGGTCTATGAGTGCTAATAATCATATTTCACACATATGCTAATGGATTGTCCATATAATGAGTGTTCATGTGCCCAAGTAGCCTTTATATAACAATATGATCCTAGCACCATATCTATAGTAATGTTGATGGCTTGATCTCCTTCTCATATGTGTACACTACATGATGTAAGTCTTTGTATAGGTATGCTAATACACATCCCCCATGTGAATCACTCACCCATCTCCATCATATCTCTGATCACATCTAATAGCCCAATAAGACATAAACTCCCACTCTTGTTTGGTATCATAATGCCACTGATAATATCCATAAACACAATAGTTAAATAATCCATCTCTAATTTAGTAAAATAATCCACATCCACTCTATCCCTCATAATAGGAATCATAACATCAACAAAAAGTTTATACAATGTAGTCTCTTATGGACCCTAGCCCCAATAAACCCATCTCCCTTTTATAAGAATGCCCAAAATATGATAAACATCTTCTAATGTGACTATCATCTCTCCTATCATTAAGTGAAATATATTAGTATCACTATGCCATCTCTCATCAAGTGGTGTCAATAGTGCCTATTTACTCGAATATTTGGCATCTATGAAATATATGATAAACTTTTAGCCTCTATCACCCTAAAAATGTACTCTATAAAACTAGACATATATGCCATCACTCTATGCCTCTACTCCCATGTTGTCATCACTGATAATACCTCCAACCAATCAAACACATTAGCATATAATTAATTTTACTCAGTATAATATTCAAACAATGCCTACATTAAAATCATTCAAAATAAAATAATAACACAATATAAAATTAACATATTTCATCCAAGTATTCATATGTCATTCTCATACCAATTATTTATCATTTCCTAAACTCTTATTTCCCTCTTTACAACATGTTTTCACTTCTACATTAAGAATTTTCGCTACTAACTTGTGTAATTTCACTATCAATCAATTATATTTTCCCTTTATTTATCCATATTCTTATCTAAAATGAATTCACCCTTAATCTTGATGTTTTTCTGACCCAATTGGATGGTTTCACTTCCCTATTCTATGATTTTAGGACTTATAAACTATAAAATCATGATTCTTTAAAATTTATATCCCTAACATATTTTGTCTACCCTTTTCTATGAATTCAATTTCATATTTGATGAATTCACAGTTCCTCTAATGATTTCACAATTTTTTTGTCAAATTCTTAGATAACCCATTTGTGAAATCATTTTGGTGAACTTTTAGCCCTAATAAATGACATTAAAATCAAAAATGTCAATAAAAACTTCAAATCACTAAAGGCCCACTCGTATTAGGTCTCTAAAATATATTCACTTGATATGCATAGTTCTTGTGGTGTGGAATGCATTCTATTTTCCCTCCAAGGTCTCAAAGCAAATCTCTCAAGTAACTTATCTTAGAAAATAGCTTCAAAAATAAAATTTACAAAAAGGAATTTATTCACCCCATTTATTTTATTTATATTTTCCCCTCATTTCTAAAAACATTTTCCCCTATCTCTCCATTTTACTCATTCTTCATCTATTTTGATTAATTTTTTAGGATACATTAAATCAACATATTATGGTTTCTTCTCAAAATATTGAAACAATCAATCTACGTAAATGTATAATTATAATTAAAACTCAATATATATATATATACACATATATATATATATACACATATATATATATACATATATATATATATATATATATATACATATATACATATATATATATATACATATATATATATATATATATATATATATATATACATATATATATATATACATATATATATATATATGTATATATATATATATATATTTAAAGATATAAAAATTATTATCACTAGGATATATCATTCCCATAACTACTTAATTGACTCTTTCATCATTATAAAACACTAGGCATGCAATCTTCGAGTGTTCCAACATATTTTTTTTTTATCACTACTCTAGTTTTTATTAACTAGGGGCAACCTCTTTACATAACCTACATATTAATAGCTTGACATCAATTCTGAAATAAGTTGATTTCTTTCTATTCTAATTCATTTTTTTACTTTCTTTTTTTCATCAATTTTGAGTGTTTGTCTATTTTATCACACAAACCCTCGAAGGGGAATCATCACACTCATTTTCATTCATTTAAGGAAACTTTCTCTTTTTCATTTAATGCTATAGTTATTCTATGATTATTTGAAATAGTCTTGCTTCGCAACACTATTTCAAAGAGGGGAAAAATAATTCACTTAAATTACATTTAGTGTTGAAATACACCTAAAACCTATTAATTATTCTTATTAATATAATTCATGACATCTCCTTCCAAATTTAAATAACTGAATAAATCAAATTAATTAATTATGCACACTTTTAAATCCTTATTTAAATATTAAACCTAGATTTTAAATCTCACCCAACATCTTCCACATTATTCTCCCTCACATGTTGACTCATCCCAACCAAATCAACATTTTCATCAACCTCCTCTGAGTCATCCATAGAGTTTTCAAAAAGTTTGACTATTAATGATGACTCAGTTAACCATTCCCATACTTCTCTTAACCATTCAAATGGTCATAATCCTCATGGGTAAGGACTCATTAGCCATAATTGGTTATATAGATCATTTAAGAAATATAAATAATCCCCCACCATTAGATCTTCCTTGATAAAACTATAAATAAGCTTGTAAATCATCATTTTCAATCATCCTAACTTATGCTAATGAAGTTGTATCCAATTCACAAGTGAATCCAAGAGAATAAAATAATATAAGATCATCTAAAAATATTTTTGTACCAAAAAAATTCCCATTCTCCTTTGTATTGGAAGAGTGAGCAACCACATTTTTGAATATTAATTCAAGTTTACATTACACTGAAGGAAAATTGCATATTTTAGGAATAGAATTTGTGTTTACTATTTTCTTTGCTACTCTATCTTAGGATAAATTTAGATTAGATTAATATTGAATAATTAGTTGATTTATTAATCATTTCTATATTTAGTTCATACAAATTGTAAAGCCTTTTCATGTGTATTTTTTCCTTGCTCTCTTTTCAAATTTAAATTTTCATATGTTCAAATTTTAAAATATCTCCAATTAGTTTATTGTGTAGGAGCTAGGTTTTTTTTTTTTAGGTTCTCTATGAATCAAATCATAACACACAAACAATCTAAAAACCCTCTTAGATAGACATAGGTGCTATCATATAAAAAATCACACATTCAACCATGATGTGCTCGCAGTAAACAAACAAGGCCATAACATGACCCTATGCCCATATTGAGGCTTCATCTTAGAAAAGCATGAAATATTTATTCTAGATACACCATACTTCAAGGATCATTACCGTCAATTTTTATCAGCATTTATCCTACATAATCAATGAAAGTTCAATTTGAGCTAGGTTTTGATATTTTTTTGACAATATACTATTTATAACTCATTTAAAATTCTATAAGATACTATATTATACATTTTCTACACACACACACACACACACACACACACACACACACACACACACACACACACACACACACACAAAAATCAATTTGAATAGTTTGTTTTTTCTATAATATTTCATTTTTGAATCAAAATAAACATATAAATAATAATGTGGATCAATCCTAAATATATAAAGTAGTATGTAAAGAATCAAGACCATCTAATGGAATGCCATATTTAATATATAATGTTTCACACACATCAAATTATGTATAGAAAATAATTTTATGGGGTAATTTGTATTTATGAAGGAAATATGGTAAATTATGATAAGATCCTATATATACTTAAAGGGATTCATCATTAGAAAAATTATATATATTAAGTAGATTAAAGGAGGTGTCATCTTCAGCTAGCATAGGATATATAATTAGTAAAGATGTATTATAGTAACTCTCTTTTTTATAAGATTTACTAGACTTAGAGAAGTGAGTATGAAAATAATTATATGTTGAATCCAAATATTTATCATAAGAATGAAGATTCCTATGGTTCACTTAGAAGACTTTCTATTTAGTTTTGGTATATGCATTATATCCAAGACCTAATTTAATTGATAAGGAGTTATAATTATTATATTTAATACCTTGTTCATTTCACACTAATCCATTGTGTTTGTATCCCATATTATTTTCACATGTGTATCCTTTTCCATATTGTTATATAGTAGCTATGGGTAGACAAAGAGGTTGTGTTGGTTTATTAGCATTGAAATAAATGTTTTTCATACATTATTATTCTTTATCCCTAGAATATGGTATATCATTAAGCATGGAATATGTGAAATGTCACCCATATAATTTTCCAATACCAACTATATTAATGTCATATTTATATTCTACAAGACCACATGTTTTAAAGTTAAACTTTGATAAATTCTCATATATTTTACTAGGTTTGTAATCATATTCCTCTGTGTTTTCATATTGATCATGAATATCCTTGTTAGTATTATAGATTTCACCTATAGCATATGTGTGCATAATTTCAAATGGAATATATGTTTGTAGTGATATAAAATTTAGTTGAGGTAAATTAAGGTGTGGAATAATAACTTATGTGGGCTTCGTAAAAATTTAAAACCATAAGGTAACATCATTTGTGAGATAAGTATAAATGTATCCTTAATTTATAAAAAAATAATATATGTATTGCATATGGAACTAAATTCATTTGTGGATCCATGGCTTATCAAGTAATATAATGTATCTATCTTAATTAGATATTAATTAGCAATGCATAGCTAAAATTTTAGGCCCAATAGTTATACTCAATATAATAGTTATCATTACTCTTCGTGGCTCATTTTCAAACCTTTTAATGACCATATCCAAAGGTGTAAAATATTTATAAATAATTCCAAGTGCATTAAAAAGGGACTAACTATAAATATTCAATAATGAATTTTTATTTATTAGGAACCTCTTAATTCCCACATGGTTGATAATAGATTAAATGTAGAAGGGCATGATTTGTCTGGTGATATCCTTAGATGGTAAATATTATAATTCAAGAGAGAATAAATTATAATTTTTTTTAGAAATGAAAGAAAAATAACATCGTTTAGTATTTCTTGATAAAGTAGAATTATTTAAGGCCTCATGCAATATACCTCTAAGAATAATTAACTATTTGAGTAATTCCAGGATAAAACTTTCAGCATGGGTATTTTAAATTTGGTCCATTACATCATTTTTTTAGGTGCTTAAATCTTAAGACTGAAAGGTGGAAGTGGAATATTATGGGTCTAAGGGTTTTTTTAAGTTATCCCTACCTTGAATTTGAGAATGAGGGGGGATATAAATATTTTATTATCCACCTTTTTTTATTATTATGATATCTACCTCATAGTTAATCATCATACAATCAAAAATACAAGGGCTATACTAAGAGTAGGTAAACTATAGCCATTAATTTCAAGGGTATCATAATTTAAAAAATTAAAAATAGTAATATCATGTTTCAAACCATAATCTAGTATCTTATGATAAATTAAATAAAATTTGTATAGAAACATTGTTAAGAATTTATATTAAAACTATATGATAAAGCCCAATAACATTTAAAAGTGAAATAAAGATTAAACACAAGCCAAAGCATAATATATCAATAAAAAGTGGGCTAAATCTAAGAAAACCTAATGTGATATAAGCTAGGCTATGCCTAATTATAGTTCACAAACAATGATGTTTTTATGAAACCTAAAAGAATGTAAATTAAAAAACATCAATAAAGTTATACCATCATGTTTGAAGAGTATAAGGATTCAAATAATGTTTTGAATATTTATAGTTTATGTTATAAATAACACATGGACAATAAGTTAAAACAAAGGAAAAATTAATATCTATAGTAATGAAATCATTAATTGTAATTAGATATTATATATTACTATAAATATCAACTAAAAGTATAACAAAACAGTGAACAAGCAATGATAATGTACCAAAATGGAAATAGAGATAAAAATAAAAACATGTGGTCATTTTTATATAAATATTAGACTAAAAAAATATTTTAAATTTTTATGAACCATAACCTTCAAATTCAAACTTGCACTATGAAAGGAAACAAAATTAGGAGGTCATTTCTTATGTACTAGATAGAATTAGAAAGTCATTGATTATCTATCTTTGTTGTTTTTAGTTATATATTTTGTTGTGGCCAAAACATCCCCTTTTATTAAAAATAGGGAACCCTTATTTAAAAACACAAAACTAAAGTTCCCAAACCCATTCTCTTATTTTAGTTGGCTCTACCTATTCCAAGTCTTTGAAATCCCATATCACCCTAGTATTTCTCCTAAGTAGGTGGTATGGATAATGACCAACTGATTTGACTTATAATCCTCAAAGGTATATGAGATAAATCAAGAAATATATCATCGATAGTCCATAGTTAGGATAATATTTCTTTCTTTGAAGGTTTAACATGATAAATTTATAGGCTTTTTCTTACTCATAGATTTTCAAAGTCTTAGACCTATTCCTAATGTGTCAAATCATAGAGTCCTACATGGTATTTCGTAGCCTAGTGAGCTACAGGGTAAGTAGTTAATTGGTAGATACTCATTTATATTTAACTTAGTCATTTTTTGTGTTTTTTGTTGGTTTTTCCACATGTTAAACTATCGAAATTACATAACTTCAAGATATTTAAGTGAAGAATAGTTAGATTTTTTACACCAGTTAAGTTTTGAGAAAAAGTTCCAAAGGCTTCAAGGTATTGGTATAACTTTATGGGTCTTCAAAGAAAATGTTCCAACTTTTTCTAATCAAAATTTACAAAGGAAAATCTGGAAAAGACTAATTCCAAACAAATGTCATGAAAATATAATAGAATCCTGATCTAATAAGAAAATACCACATAGCTTATTGTGAGAAGAGTTAGTCTCCAAAACTGTTATAGATGTAAGATCTTGGGAGATAATAATTCAATCAGTGAGAACCATATGGTTTATTTTTAGAAGTGTTAGTCTCCTAGACTTGACAAAGATGTTAGATACTAAGAGATCCTAATGCAATCACTAAGTTCCACATGGATATAGGTTAGAATATATAAATACTCTAGCCAATCACCCCACACCAAAGAAGAATGACCATTATCTTAGACTTAAAATATATGTTAGATCCTATGAAATCTCAACCCAACCAATTAGTTTCATGTCAACTAGATGCAAAGTGGTCAATTTTCCAGTCTTGATAGAAATATTAGAGCCTAGGAAAACTTGACCAAATAAAAATATGTCACATTCCCTAGAGGTTAGAATTTCCTAGATCTAACTAATGATATCTCACTATTTTTAGAAATGTTAACCTCTAGGTCCTAATAGAGATATCATATCTTGAAATAGCTTGACATAATGAGTGAGTACCACAATAGCCTATTTTTAGAATAGTTAGTGTCCTTTTGTCTAATTGATATATCATATCCTTAAAGAGCCTGACATATCACAACACATGTATCATAATCAAACATTATAGAAGGTGGGACCCTAAAGTCCCTAAGATGGCTAGAATGAAGTACATGTGGAATCTCAAGGATTAATTAAAGGGTGTCATGTATCCCCAATAGACATCTCATCCCTCCCATGTGTATAATAAGGAAGTCATAGGATATGCCTAGGTATCAAACATTGACATAAGGTCTAGTTAGGAGGTGATAATTAGGATGAAGTTGGAGCTATCGAGAGGATTTAAGAATGAGGTGGTCATGTACCTACCCAAATCTAAACATTGATAAAGTACGAAACTATACCTGAATTAAAAAATCAAAACATTGCATCACCTTTACTAGATATAATAGGTGGCATGTAATCATATCATCCAAATTTAACTCTAAATTGGGAAATCAAGTGGAGGATTGAGCCATCCACTCAAATTTATATCCATAATGAGTGAGGTCCCAAATTCCATTAATGTAGGTAGATGAATGTGTATTTTTATAAGTATCCTAAGGGAAAAACATTATCTATTATAATTTCACATTACCAAATTTAAAATCCTAGATTTATACTCCCACCTACTACCATCTACACCTTCTCATTTTCCTAGAGTTCTTTCATCAAATTCTAGGTTGATGAAATGGTTATTTCATATTCAAATCCTAAGACTATGCCTAAATATAGAGACACTTTGTTCTTAGATGGCTTGACCCAATTCAAAAATTAAAATTAGGTATTCAAATCCATCAACCAAGTACCCAAGGATTTAGTTATTGATGATGATGATCAAGCCAAATTTGAAGATTCCTTGTAAGAATACAAGAAGTATGACCTGTACAAGGCCAAAACCAAGCCTAAAGTCATCCCCTATGTCAAATTGTTTGGAAAACTAATCCTCACTACTAGGAAGGTGAAAGATGGCATCCATGATTGGATCTCCTTGGCCAACTCCCAGCATTATATTATCAACATATTAATAATAACCTATAAAGCCTAATACAATATCTAAAAGTTCACCCTTTTATATGACTTGATGGTGGTGTAGACCTAGACTAATTCCTTCCAAATATATGACATACTAAATGATTAGGCTAAGAAATTGGATGCCAAGTGGGTACACAAGGATGACATCAATGCATACATAGTGTGCACCTTCAAAGAAGAGGTCCATATTGGTATGTTTGTATTCAACCAATTGTTTGGGGCACCAAATTACTTACACATCAACATAATGTGGGTTCCCTTAATTCACATGATATTAGATAGCTCTTGAGTCCCTCACTTGTAGGGAGTGGTTAATTTAATCATGGTAAAGGCCATCATGAATGCCTAGGTAGGGGGAATTTTAAATAGTGAGCTATCTCATAGACATAGTCTATATAATACTTAATTTCAAGATATCTATTTTTCTTGCATGGGTTCCCATAGGATCTATATTTTATGTAGTTTTATAAACAAATATATGGCCACCAATATAGAAATAACATCAGGGATATCTATGATTTTTTATACTCATCGATATATAATCAATCAACTAGGCCCCTATGCCTCATATATCAAAGTAAATCATAGACTCATTAGCTCTCATCAAATAATAGTATTTTTAAGAGGATACCATCATTTTAATGCATGGTATTATTAAGGATCCCCTTCACTTATCATATCACATATTATATTGCTTTGTTAAAATGGAAATTTATTACCAACTATTAGAGGGAATTTTTAGGCACTATATTATTTTGTATTAAAAGGCTCACCCACCTCTTATGATCATTATTAAGCACCATGTGTACTACTCTTTCCCTCCCCTATAGAATATGGTGAATAGATGAGACTCTTTAGTATTGGGTGGAGATAGGCCATGAGATTTGGGACCCAAAGGTCATGCTCTAAGCCCATTTAGATAAGTAATCATCTCACCTCAACCTCAAGTATGACCACCAGCCAAAGGATGATGATTCATTCTATTTAAACATAGAAGATGACCAAGATGTGCTCACATGGATTTAGTCCTAAAAAAAGGAGAAGGGTAAGAAGATTCATATTGGACCATCCTATCCCCTTCTACATCTGCTCAACTTTAGGTGATGTCACTTGAATCACCCCATAATTTATAGGAGAATCTTATAAGGTATTATGTTTATTTTTCCCTTGTGAATAGTATCTCCTCCTCCCATTAACCCACCTCCTCCTAAGCCAAATTAGAATTATATGAATTAAAATTAAGTAGACCAAGCATATATAGTTCCCTATTCAGCACATCAACCCCAAGCCATCTAGGTTCTAAGGTTTGACTTCAATAATAGCCTAGAAATAAAAATTGAAGTGAGACCAACATCAATCACTAGTGAAAGTTCCTCCCATCAGTACCTCTAATTTATAACTCCCTCTTATGGTGTTACACAAATCCTTGCCCATTACACAAACTATTCATTTTGTACCACCTCTCTTCCTTATTGCATCCCCTTTATTTTCACCCAAGTACCCATGGCCTTGACCATCCCTATAATCATACATTATTTATTTCTATTAACCCATTCCATTTCCCAAATTAAAACATTACTCATATCCTATTAGCCATTATTTAGACTCAAATGCCTTTAAGTTCCCTATCTTCATAAATTTACTCACCTATTCTAGGATTAGGTGCACCTATGTGCATATCTCTGGTGACTAAGACCATATCAATAGTTCCTCCAATGACTCAATAGCTCCCATAGTTGACCCTTACATCCCTCACTACCTATATTCTGTATATAAAATCATATGAACCTGACCCAACTAAAATCCAAATAAAAATTGGAAGGTAATTCATGCTTAGTATTCAATATAAGTAATGGAAATTTGGCCTACCAAGGCCAAAGGACAACCCTTACAAATGAAATTTTATAATAGAATACACATAATCCTCTAAATGATGTTATATTAAGTCATGATGTCTCATATTTACTTATTAAAGTTATTCAATACTCTTAGAGGTGTCATTAAGTATGCTTATGATCACCATATGTCCTAGATGTCCTTGGTCCATAGGTGATGTGCTTGAGTATCATAGTGTTCATAGACTATCAAGTAAAGGGATTATGTTTAAATATCTATCATTGTCATGTCTCATTTCAGTTGGTGTCAAGTGTCATTAATATGTTTGAGAATGTTTAGAGGTCTTTGACAAGAGATTGAAGTAGTTTTATGATATAAAAGTTCCTTAATGAATATTGTGAAGAGCATAGTTGATGACTCATCATGAGATTCTCTAAAATATTTGATATATATAAGGTATTTGGATGGATATAAGCTTTGAAGTGTGATCAAAATACATATAAATATATTATAAACCTTTTATAAGGATATAACATAATCTTTATGGCATTTAGTGGCAAATATCCTTTGTGAGGCTATGTGTACATTGTCTAAAAGGAAGGTTTTGGTTTTAAAATGGAAAAATTACACGTCAAAGGCCACTAAATCATCCATAATATCTCTAAACACCCTCATTATCATGAATTTACTTTAATCAAATGGTTTCATGCTTTGAAAAAGTCTCCTCTACAAATTTAAATCATATTTTGGCCTCCAAAGATATCCCACATGTGAAATATACCTCCATTTTGATCTCAAAAGACTTATTACTTGTTTTAATATGCCATTTGAGTCATACTCTTATTCATGTCTCCCTAAATTGGAAGTTCTAAACTTGAAGTATGGATAAAATGCAAGAGAAAGGGTATTTTCATGTGTTTCATATAGAAGGTATGGATTTGTATTTTTTTTGGTATATAATAGAGGTCAAAAATTTGAATATGGATTCATTAAAAGTGTTTAAGATAAGATTTATGGAAAAAAGATCTCATAAAGACTCAAAATTGGTTCTCTTACACCACCAAGATTCTTTGTAACTTGAGAAAGCCCTTCAGGTTTTTAGATGGTATGGTCATGAGAGAGAATATCAAGGTCTAGAATTTTGGTTAGAGTAAGGGATCTTATATATATTTCATCTTTGCACATTGGTTTTAAATTTTTATTTATCTCCTTTTTGAACAATATTTTACAAGTTAAGGCACTCTTAATGGCTTTTCCATTCAAGAAAATAACCAGTTTTCTAAGTTTTATCCTCTCCTAAGCATGATGATAAAAGAATCAAAGTTTCTAGTGTTTTTTAGGAGTTTTAACCACATTTATGTTAAATTATCAAATTTAATTCCACACATGTGAGTTCATATATATCTCAATAAGACATACACTACAAAATCTGGAGTCTTCAGGTAGTTTGGAGAGGTTGTATGATTTAGTGGTTAATCCATGGATATTAACACTTATTATGACATTGTTTATAGGTATCATTCATGTCTTTTTGTTCATATTCATGTTTCTAAAATTTAATAAAATATTATCACAACCTTTAGACCCTTAATATGGATTATGACACTCTTATGATCAAAATACCCAATCAAACCTTATATGCTTAGAAGCTCTAATTAGACCTGCATATGCCATGATCAGAAAAGAGTTATGATGAACATGTAGGAACATTGGGACACTTAATTTACATATATAAATCATTCAAGGAGTAAAAATGAGAACTATATGTACCATTATAGTCAAAACCTTCATATAATCCTTGGTAGGTGAGATGATGATGAGTGTCTTGAGTGAAATCTCCACCTACAATAGTCCTCTAATATAGATATTTTGAGAAGGTAGATGACTTGTTTGTGGGTATAACTTAGAGTTAAATAATATAAGATGAGGTAACCTTGATAATTTAAATAAACCAATTAAACTATGAATATTTCAAGCATGAATGGCTAAGACTATTGAAGAGAAGGTAACATTGCATTTCCTTTATTAGCAGGGATTACGATAATTATGTATGTTTAAGGTAATGGACATTTTTTATTATAATTAATATTAAAATATATTATGGATATATGAGGTTTCTCCAATAAATGTGTGGAATCCAAAAATTCAATAAGAGTCTTAGAAAAACTTTTTCCTCTTGAGGTCAACCTCCTACTTCTCATCAATTTGTACACATAGTTTAATGACTATCTATAACAATCATCCTGAGGTCACTTAAAAGTATGATAGGAGAGTCTCTTGAAGGACAAGTTATGAGTGTATGAAGTATTATTATGTGCTATGATAAAATTATAAATAATAAATTAATATCATGAACTTTTCTTAAGGCATCCACCTTATATACTACACTTGGAATTATCCCAATCTGTACAATAGGGTTTGGAGCCTCGAGAAGGCTAAGTTTCTTGAAGTGAGATTAAGGTATAGAGTTTGGGAAAAATGAATAGTTAAATGGTTTCAAATGAGTGATAAAAGTTTAAAGGTTGATTTTTTTCCAACTCACCCCATCACCTCATCAAACTATTGTCTCATGCAAATCTCAATAGTCACCTACACCCATCACCTTGTCTCCTCAAACATAGTGTTGAAATTGAAATTAGATTCTATAGGAGTTAAAGGTTGAAGAGGTAAAATGAAGTAATATAAATAACATAAAGCATATAATAACATTAGTGACATATAAAATTTTTTTTCACTACAATTTTATGGTATAAGAGTCCTTACATAGACATCTACAATAGTATTTTAAATAGATGATAATCAGTTAAGAGCAAGATAGGGTAAGTAATGGGATAATGATAATAACCTATGACTTTTATATTTTATAAATTATAATATTAAGATATAATGGACACTATTTAATTGATTATTTCACATCAAATATCAATAAACCTATTTTTTAACATTTTAGCTTAGTTCAACACCAAAAGACCAGCTACAACATACCATCTTGGCCTAGATTGTGGTATGAACTAATGGTTAGATTCAAGGTAATTGATATTGGAGTAGTATATGATAGTGGAGTATTATATGGAAGTTGAATACACAAAATTGAAAATAGTTATGATAGATAATTACTCATTAAAGTATCCACTTCACATATTCCAACATGGTGATAGTGATAAAGTTTCTAAAAACCCTTAATGGCTGAATTTTCAAGGTTGAAGATCAAGGTTTTGATCATAGGTGAGAATGAATGATGGAAAGTTTTTAATGTGAATGGTGAAGTATAAAATTTGAATAATTTTCAAAATAACATCATATCCTTCATCATCCTATTGTCTCATAAAAGGTAAGTAAATGGCTGCCTAGAACCAATAAGTACATTGGCAATCTTGAGATCTATTTGAGTTCATGAAGACTAGTTGAGAGACCAAATGCATGGTTGGTAGGATTTTTATAGCCTAAATGAGGTAAGTAATTGAATAAAATTTAAAGGATTTTATAACTCAAAAAATACCTCAAGAAAGACTATACCTAACCTAATAGAGGTATACAGCTAAGTAAGCAAAGCTTAGTATTGTGATTTAGGTTGAGTTATTGGAAAGGTAATTTGAGTGATAGTTGAAACTTAATAAGATATAAATCATATTAAAATGAATTTATATAGAATAATAATCATATTAATAATCACAAAACATGAAAACACAATTGAAATAAGCTACTACATGCACTTATCCTTGAGAGCTCTCATTTATAATGAAAGAAGAAGAAGATTGTTAACATGTTAAAAGGAATAGAATTCAATGAAGATGATGCCTAAATTTTTTTGAAGTAAATATAATATTCATAAAAATTTATATAATAATTAAATGGTTATGATATATCTTAAAAATTTGAATTTAAGAGAGCTTGCAGTAACAATCAGCATGTGAAACCAATCTTGGAGAAATTTATGGTTTTGAGTCCTCTCTAGATGGAGTTGAGCTCTCCAATTTTGTATAAATGGTATCCATAGTTGGTTTAATATTTTTATTCTATCCTAAATGTCACATAATTATTGGAAGCATCCACTATTTTGTCATAAACATACCTCAATCTATTGACAATCATAATAGAGACCATGAGGACCTTTTGAGTTTAAATGGATAACATAGGGGGTTTTTAATTCATTTGAATGTTATAATAGGTGATAATTATTGTATTATTTTTATTATATAAAATCATATACAAGAAACTCAACCCTCAACACTTAGTATTAGACAAATTAGGCCTATACCATCTTGAGACACCTTTAGACTCTCATAAGGAAATATGACCTCATGATAAGGTGTAAGGGGATAATATATGTCTTATAAAAGTGATTTAAATAATGTAAAATAAAAATTAAGGCCATTTGGGTCTCAAAAACTAACTCAAACCACTCAGTGCTTAGCAATCAATTCAAGTTACCTAATCAAGAGCTTGGATCTCTCACCACAAGAATAATTGAGTAAAATTATTTTCTGATTTAGGAACCATAACACAATTTAAATCCATGTATTATTGATATTTATTGAGGAACTAAGGTTTATTAACCATTATTAAGACTATAAGTAGGTCTAGAATGAATACAAAGAGTTCATAGTCAACTTCCCTATGTACATATATTTACACACAATTTTAATGGGAGAAAAAGATTATTGATAAAGTTAAAATGGGTATATAGACTAAATATTCATGGAAAGAAGTTATATTTTGTAGTTCCATACTTTATGAACCATTGTTAAGATGGTCGACCTCTAGAACCTTCCCTAAACCCTATTATAGACTAGTTTTGAGAAAGTGAAATTTCTTGCACCCAACACTGATGAGTCACCCTGTAAAACCTTGATTCATGAAGTAAACTCATAAGGTTTCTTAACCATGACATCGTGTTGTATGGAATTATATATACCTATCATAAAATAGTGTTTTTTGGGGGAAAAAAGTAGAAAGAGAGGTACATGGAAGTTGAATATGAGGTCAATCATTGGATAATGGAGTTTGAAACTTTTTATACCTCCTAAAGGAATTATATGTCCAAGGAAATTATTTTAAATACCTATATGAGTCTTATCTAATCATCTACTTTATAGGTGTAAAGGACAAGGTGACCTAGTCACCTAGTTTGGCAAGATTGTAGGTGTTTATTGCTCAAGGAGACCTATTTCATGGTGTGAGGCATTTATTTAGGACTAAAAATCAAATTTTCATAGATTTTAAAAGTTTCATGTAGTGTTTCAAAGCCATTAAATGTAATTAGTTAGGCTATTAGGTCTAAATGGCCAAGTAGGCCTACTTGTTCAATAAGTAAAGATGAAAAAGGCATAGAGAACTGATGAAGTGATTTTATGTAGAGTGTAAATCCATAGTTAACTAATAATTAAGATTAATTCATTCATAAGTTACCCTTAAGTGGTTGGTGAATGAGTTAATTGATCCTTAAATGGTAATCAATGCATGTTCCATGGTCTCAATGGAAGGAGTCATTCGCTTATCTTGGACTTATGTTAAATATAAGGAGAGTTGACATAATATTATGATGGCCCACCACCTCATTTTAATTTCCAAATATCTCATTCAAAATCATGAAAGAACACCAAACATGGAGAGATTTCTTAATGATTGTTTGTAACTATTTGTAACTAAAGTAATACTTGAGTTATTGATAGATTGATTATATGTTTTATTTTCTCCTCTACACCATTATAATTATTATTCTCTCCTCATTTTATGTATATTCAATCCTAAAAATAATTTTATAGGTTTTATTTTCACCCTTAGAGAGGGGTTTTTAGGCTCTCTCTAACTAAGCTATAATATTGGGATAACCCCAAACTATGGGTAACCTATGGTGGGTCTGAACCTCCAGATAAGGTTGGATTACTCTTGATGTTCACCTAAAACTAATTATAAACTAATGATTCATATGTAAAAGGGTTAGAAGGATGATAATGGATCCTAAGAAGGCTAAAGTGGTGATTAGGTGGCTGGTAGGCTTCATTTGGCTGGTGATATGGATCACCAATCATATTAGGATAGAAATCTACCCTAAATCTAGCCATAAAGACTCATAAAAGAGACTAGATATAGATAAAAATTTCTTGAAGGCTTACTTGGACTATTTTAACTAGTTGAAAGCTTTGAGTAACCATTGATGTTTGCAGATGTGCCTCTAAAGGCTTATTGGATGAAGAGAACACCAAAAATATTCACCTACTTTAGACCTTAGTCCCATCACCCATGATAAAGACTATTATAGTTTTAATTTACACCCTTGGATAGGGTTCTCCAAGATCTACCTAACTAAACTATATTATTAGGACAACTCCAGGCTATGGGTAACCTATGTTGGGGCTAAATTCTTAGAGTAGGATGAATTCTTCTTTGATGCTCACCTAAAGTAATGATAAGCCTAATGCTCCACAATTAAAATTGTTAGAAAGAAAATAATGGATCATAATAAATCTAACCAAGTGATGCACCAAATTTAATGGGAAAACTCCCATAAGCTTGAAACCACACTAGATCTACTAAAGACAATATTAGCTCACACAACCTCAAGATCAAGCTAATTTGGATAAGTATTTCATAGAAGAGGTTCTGAGTTAGAATACTAATCTAGACCTAAAAATAGAATTAAAAAATACCTAAACAAGGTCAAAAAGAAGGACCATGCATGAGGAATATTCTCTTTCGAACAATGCCATAGTGCATGACCTAATATGCATAAATCCCAGGCAATAGATAGACAAATAAATTCCTTTATTGCATCAAGAGGTGGTTCTTACAAATGTTTGATAAGGTCAATCCTAATCAAACTAAACATACTTTGAATTATCTCAATGAATGTCCCCTCTCCTATAAAGATGAAAAAGTCTAAAAAACTAGGAACCCTTTATTAATGGAAAAGAAAGGGATAATATAAGAGAAGGGGAATAGAGAGAGAGAGAAAGGGGGATTACATTTTCCATGATAATCAATGAGTTTACATCTCCCAAGAGATATTTAACCAATTTTTTTCTCTAATTATAACAAGTCATTATGAATGAGGTATTCATGATTTACCCAAAAAGCCTCTAAATCATTCCATTGGTTGAACAAGCTGCACTAGAAGAAAAGAGTTTTCCAAAAGTGGTAAGTTATGATCTTTTTGGAAATGAATACTCCAACTTCTTTCCAATTCCCAAAGTCCTTTTTCTTGGATCTTCCACTAGATATCATTATGAGGACAAAATCTTCATATTCATGTATTTGATTGAACCATGCCTCAATTTTGCCTAAGCAAAAATTTATCAAAGTTGAGATCATGTTGAAAGGACTACACATCTCTCTATTGAAATTACATACCTACTCCATAATAAGAAAATTAGACCCAACCTAACTATATATAAAAACCAATTTATGGATATTGGTTTTAATATAATCAATATATATGACACCTTGTTGAATTCTAGGTCCCCCTTTTTTTGGTAAAAATCTACCACCCCTATTTCACCTCTATAGATATATCTTATAATTTCTAGTCCAAACCCAGTCCACATTTAGTTCATTTCTTTTACTTTCTAGCAACTCAGGTCAAACTCAAGTTTGAGTCCTTTTATCTTTGCTTGCCAAGTCAAGTCTATTTTTTTGTATTGACTTTCATCAAAATGTCCCTGCTCATCCCTTTTCTATTGGTTTTAGGAAATCAACCAAAATCATTGACCCTTTTGACTTTATTTTGTCTCCATCAAATTTTTAGATCTGATCCAACATGGACCGTAGATCTTTGGGATCGACTACCTCGATCTTGGTTTCTCATTGGTCCTTAGGATTTTTTTACCATTTAAATTACTTAAAGTCCCACATGCTTGACATTTGTTAGCCAGTCATTTCTTCTTAGGTTCCCACCAAGGATTTTGGATCCAAATGATCACTTTATATGTCTTAAAAATGATGTTTGTGTAGATTTCTACCATTTTGACCAACTTTTCAATTTTATAACTTGAAGTGCAAACATCATGGGGGTACCAAAATTTTAGGGAATGAACCTAATACTAAAAGGAACAAACCCCTTTGATCCATTGGCCAATTGAGATTTATACGTGTTTTTGTAAAAATTTTAAGTTTATTGGTCCATATGATCTTACATGATGTCTTGATGATGATTTGGTCTAAAATGGATAAGTATTGAAACCTAGAAAATTATGCATTAAGAACCAAATTTGAACATGCGTATCTTCTTTTTCACTTCATTGCATGACCCATAATGTGGCACGCATGATATAGACTTAAAAATGAATAGACACATATGATTATTTATTCTTGAGATTGCCACATGTACAAGAGCTAGTGCTATGAAAATGCATAGTCATCTTTCTTACCACTAGAACCAAACATTTGGACAAGCTCTACATGGAATGAGTGGAAAAAATGAATACCATGTGCTCCCATTCTTATCTTGAGAACTCCATAGGGTCTCTGGAGCTCTGGACAAGTCTTTAGAAATTGATGAATTACACTTTAAGTGAACTTAAAGTGCTTAAAAAGCATTTTGAGCTTCATTATTTATCTATTCCACTCATTCCATCTAGATCTATTTTAGACCACTTTGATCATTTGAAAAATTAGGAACTCTACCTCTTTATTTAGATCAAGACCATTAACAATTGGGCACATGCTTGGTATGTGGGCTAAATATTTCTAACATTTTTGGCAACTTGTAGGGAGCATGACTAATATACTCAATAACCTAGTTCATTTGCCTTATCTAATTCATTAGGCATAGAGTCACCTTATTTATGTCTAACATATTGACCTAATGCCAATTTTTCTCTAACATCTCTTAAAACAAAAGAACAAAAGGAACAAAAAAACCAAGACAAGTGCACATAGGCACCTATAGGAAAGAAAAATAACTAATATTCTAAACAAATGTGTAAAAAGGAACTTGGAGAAAATCATGAAATCTAACCTAATATTTACAATTTTGTAACTTAAAAATACCCTCCTCCTAGGTCAAATGGGAAACCATTTTGTGCACATTGGAGATTTCAAACATATTTTCCTTTTATTGATAGCTCTCCTATATAGCTAAGAACAATTGAATGATCATGTTTTCTTAGGGAAGAAATTAGTTCCTCTAATACTAACTTCAGGTACATTGGTTGGAGCATAGACCCAAAACCCAATCATCACACTCTTAGATTTGCATACTTTGTAAAAACAACTCCAATTCTTATTCATTCATGAACTACTAATCATGAACATATAGAATAGATTGATCTATCTCCTTCATCATATACCTCTAAGAGAGATTCATCTAACCATGTGATTCTTTAAGGCTATTTGACCTCACTTCTAGCTTTCAAAAGTAGAGAGATGCATAATGTTGATAACCATGTTTGAAAAGTTCAAATATGTCATCTCCTGATAGAATAACTACCTCTTGCTTGATGGTAGTACTCCTCTTATCTTGTAATGGACTATATTAAAGTAAATAATACCATAAACAAAAGATATTAAATAAATCTAAAGACTTGTTCTCATGAATCCATAATTCAATTGCAGTTTCTTTAAGTTGAATACTAGAATCAAGTATATCAATCCTTTAGCCACAATCATGAGGTTATGAGTCTTATTTTGATATCTTAGACTAGTAAATCAATAATTCTTCACCTTCAACATTGAATTGGTGACTAAGCATGCTCTAAATTTTAGCTTAATCAACTGAAACATCCTTTTCTTATCCATCAATAACCTTTTCATCATGTACTTGTGTATGTGAAAGTTAACTATCTTTTTTCAAGCAAAAGGGGGCTAGTTCTTCCCAAGATTTAGCTCCTTATTTGACTTGGGGTAATGCTAACCTTATTATCACCCTTGATGTGCTCTTGAGTGACAACATGTACAACTCCTACATAGTTTCCATTCTCCTTATCAAGAATTGATCCATGAGAATTAGATTGATATTATTTTTCCTCCATGAAGAATGAAAGCTCATTTATCCATTCAAGGATCAATAATCATGTCTCTCTTGTGAGAAACATGGTTTGTCTTCTTCTAATGGGTTTCCTACCTCTAAAACTTCATGTTGATGCTCACCTTCATATGATAGATAGGTCACATGATTTCCAACCGATTCCATTTCCTCCATAAAATCATGGTACAACTTCTTCAATGAATCTTCTTGATTCCCTCCCTCCTCACTCAAGAAAGTTGAGTTACTCCTATCTTCACCAAGGGGAGTCCTTATGGTGATTTTTTCCTCATATTCACTCATGACATCTTCTTGGTTATCCATTACTTGAGGTCTCTCTCCTTCACTTGTTTCCTTTAATATGGTCTCCCTTTCAAGTAAGGGTAAGGTGGAGGGTTGATAGATAGGCTCATCTATGATTTTGGGGATGGAGGGAACCTTTTTACAACTTTAAACTCTAAGGATAGTTGACACAAAAATAAATCCTATAGGGAAATCAAATTGAGTTGGGCAATGGAAGGAACACCTTCTTAATCAGTCGTAGCTTGAGCTCCCTCCTCTTCATTTAGTTCCCTCAAAATAGGCTCTTTTTGAAGATAGGGCGGGATGGAAATTTTAGGCTATTTGGATTAGTTTTCCTAACTTTCCCACTTCACTAATATATCTATCCAACATTAGATCAAAGTATTCATCTCATTCAAATAATCATTGATAGCACTGTATTAGACATCCTCTCCAACAAATATCCACTTACCTATCAACATTTGAACTAACATCTTCATCCTCTTTATAAGATTAAAAGGGATCACATGAATCTCTCTATCCCATCCTCTCATCACCTCTTCTGATATTAACATATTTGGCTTAAGTGCTAGTAAGGATGTGGTAGTAGAAATATAATTTTGACAAGGATGGATAAAGGGGTAAGTAGGTTGGTATGAATGATAGTTATGTTCATTATATGCATAGTAGGGATGATTAGGTGGATAGCTGGCTTCATTTAGTTGGTTATATGGCTCAACAATTAGATTAGGATAGAAATCTACTCTAAATCTAGCCATAGATAATCATAAAAGAGACCAGATACAAATAAAATTTTCTTGAAGGCTTACCTAGATTGTTATAACCAGTTGAAAGCTTGGAGTCACATTGATGTTTGTAGATGTGCCTCCAAATGCTAATTATATAAAGAAAACACTAAAACTCTTCACTTTCCTTGAACCTTAGTCCCACTAGGCATGCAAAAATTTATTATAGGCTTAATTTTAACCCTTGGAGAGGGTTTTTCATGCTCTCTATAACTAAGATATAATATTAGGACAACGCTAGGCTATGGGTAAACTATGGTGGGGTTAAACCTCAGGAGAAGGCTAGCTTCCTCTTTATTCTCACCCAAAACTAATGCTAAACTAATGCTTCATAGGTAAAAGGGTTAGAAGGATGATAAGGTCTCTTAATAAGGCTAAAGGGGTGATTAGGTGGTTGGTAGGCTTCATTTGGTTGCTGATATGGCTCACCAATAAGATTAAGATATAACTCTATCCTAAATCCAGCTATAGAGATTCATAAAAAGATACTAGATATAGGTAAAACTTGCTTTAAGGCTTACCTAGACTACTATAACTAGTTAAAAGCTTAGAGTCACCATTACTATTTGTAGATGTGCCTCTAAAGGTTGATTGGATGAAGAGAACACCAAAAATCTTCACCTAATTTAGACCTTAGTCCCACTAGGCATGATATAAATTATTGTAGCCTTAATTTCCATGATTAGAGAGGGTTATTCAAGATATTTCCAACTAAGATATAATATTGGGACAACCCTAGGCTATGGGTAACCTATGTTTTGATTAAACCTCTAGAGTAGACTGACTTCCTCTTTGATGCTCACCTAAACTAATGCTAAGCATAATACTTCACAAGGAAAAAAGTTAGAAAGGGGATAAAGGATCCTAATAAAGATATCTAGGAAATGCACCAAATTTAAAGGGAAGACTACCATAAGCTTGAACCCACACTAAATCTTCTAAAGATAATACTAGCTCACACAACCTCAAGATCAAGCTAATTTTCATAAGTATTTCATAGAAGAGGTTCAAAGTTATAAAACTAATATAGACCTAAAAATAGAATTGAAAACTCCCTAATTAATGTCAAAAAGAAGTACCATGGATGAGGAATATTCTCCTTCACATAATACCATAGTTCACAACTTAATAGACATAAATCCTAGGCAAGAGAGGCAAATAAAGTCATTTATTACATCAAGAGTTAGTTCTTAAATATTATTGATAAGGTTGAGCCTAATCAATATGAAAATACTTTAAATTATCTCAAGGAATTTCTTGTCTCCTAGAAAGATGAAAAAGTCTTAAAAATTTGGGAACCCTTTACAAATGGAAAATAAAGGGATAATATAAGAAGAGAGAGAGAGAGAGAGAGAGAGAGAGAGAGAGAGAGAGAGAGAGAGAGAGAGAGAGAGAGAGAGAGAGAGAGAGAGAGAGAGAGAGAGAGAGAGAGAGAGAGAGAGAGTTCTATGTACCTAAGGATATGATATATTAATTTATATGGGTTGATGGAGATGTCGACATGTGGCACACATCCCCTTAGTTAGTTATATAGGTACAATATATTAAGATAATAGAGTAACTTATGGAATTAGTACATTGGGTAATGGTTGGCCTATAGTGTGATTAGGAGGTTACCCATCCATGGGTTAGATAGATGTATATATATATAGGAGATGATTATCATGGTAAAGATATCAAGTAAGCATTGAGTCTTCTATTATAATAGAATATTGGAGGTTGTACCCTCAAAGAGACATTGTGCAGTTATTCCTTCCTAAAGGATTATTATATTGTGTTTCACTATATTAAAGTTATTTCTACATATATTGAATATCAAGATCATAACAGTGGTATCAGAGCTTTGATTTGGGCAATTTATGTGGTAGAAAACCCTAATTTCGCTATATCTTTTGAAATATAGGGAATTTTTATTCGAAATTTTTGTTAGATATGTAAGAAGATATAAGAGAAGAATAGTCAAAATTTAAGAATTTGTTGAGTACTTTTGAGTGAATTGTTTTGATTTTATGTTTTTTCGTATATTCAATCTACAGGTCGAAATTTGTGATATTTTTTCACAAAATTTTGAATAAAGTTCCAATATCATAAGAGAAAGATATAGTAAAAATTTGGGAATTTTTGAATCAGTTTTGTATGAGTTATTGATATTTTAGGGTTTCATGAACCTTAATTTTTTTTATGGATCATGGAGTTGCAAAAAATTTTAGGGGAAGATGATATTGATGATAGAGAATGGTGGCTCCTTTTGGAGAATCATCTTTAAAAAAAATTGGGCAAAGATGATTATTTCCTTTTTTGTCTGGGCCTACACTACACTGGTTTGATTAGTTGAGCTGTACAGAAAGGTTTTCTTCATGGAAAGAAATGGAAAAATTCTTTTTAGATCATTGGGCTATAAAATAAGAAGCAAAAAAAGAAGAAGAAATAGAAGAAGAATAAGAAGTAGAAAAAGAAGAAGAAGAAATAAAAGAATCAGAAAAAGAAGAAGAAGAAGAAGTAGTAGAAGCAATAGAAGAAGAAGTAGATGAAGAAGAAAAAGAAAAAGAAGAATAAGAAGAATAATTGGATGATAAGGGTTCAAATAATTTGGCTCCAAAGAAATCCGAGTCAATTTTTCAATTTCATGGATACATTCAAAATAAAATGGTTGTTGTGTCCATAAACCCTACCAATAAGTATAAATTCATCAACATGAATGTGTCCAAGAATCTACATGTTCAAGTAAATAATATCAAAGAGGTTCAAGTAGATGGTAAGAATATTTCAATGTTTGAAGATCTAAAGCTCATTATGGAAAAATATGTTTTGCATTTAGATTTGTATGCTTTGGATATGGATGATGTGGATATACTTCTTGGATATCCATGGTTAGAGACTTTGGGAACAATGAATATTAATGTTCGAAAAAAGTTCATGAAGTTTTGGTATAGGAAAAAGAATATCACTTTACAAGATACCATAGTGAAAAAGGCACCAATAAAAATCTAGGTAGATCATGAGGATGAGAATGAAATAGGTGATGAAGATCATGATGAAGATTCAAATGATATAGATAAATACACACTACAAATGAACACTTCATCTACTCAAGAGACAAAGAAGGAAAATGTGGAAGAGGTAGAAGCAAAGGTGGATAAGGTCAAGGTATTAGAAAAGGTTTAGGTATATAGACATCCACATCATCATGAGAGGAAAAAATCATGGAACCAAGTGAGGAAGTGTCATAACAAAAATAATTTTGTCTATAAAAGAAATAAAATTTCCAATCATTATGGATATGCATGGAATCCAAAGAAAAAATACTATGGCACATGGAATGAAAGGGGAAATCACTATGAATATGCATGGAAGAATACCTAGTATGGTCATGGTTAGAATCAGAGTAGCGCAGTAGAATATGATACATGGAATAAAAAGAGGAATAATTATGTTTGGACACCAAAGTAGTATAATTATGATCATAAACAAAATTAGAGGAGCATAATGGAATTTGGAAACAATCTTGGAGAGTTATCACTTGCCAAGATCACATATGGATGGCTAGATGATCGAGATTGGAGAAAAGTGTGTAATGATTTGAAGCACACTCATTATTTGGTTTCTTCCTATGTTTTGAGGATGAAACATGTCAAAGAGGGAAGTAATGCTATGTACCTAGGGATATGATATATTAATGTATATGGGTTGATGGAGATGTCGACATGTGGCACACATCCCCTTAGTTAGTTATATGGGTACAATATATTAGGATAATAGAGTAACTTATGGAATTAGTACATTGGGTAATGGTCAGCCTACAGTGGGATTAGGAGGTTACCCATCCATGGGTTAGATATATGTCTATGTATAGGAGATGATTATCATGGTAAATATATCAAGTAAGCATTGAGTCTTCTATTGTAAGAGGATATTGGAGGTTGTCCCCTCGAAGAGACATTGGGGAGTTATTCCTTCTTAAAATATTATTATATGGTGTTTCCCTACCTTAAAGGTATTTCTACATATATTGAATATCAAGATCATAAGAGAGAGAGAGAGAGAGAGAGAGAGAGAGCATGTTGTTCATGTTAGTCTATGAGCTACTAGCTCCCAAAAGATATTCCACCTAGATTTTGGTCTAATCAGAACAAGTCATTATGAACAAGATATTTATGATTTGCCTAAAAATCCTCCAAATCATTCCATTGGTTGAAAAATATGCACTAAAATACAAGAGTTTTAAAAAAGTGGCAAGTCATGATCTTGTTATAAATGAATGCTCCAACTACTTTCCAATTCCCAAAGGCCTTTTTTTGATCTTCCACTAGATTTCATTATGAGACAAAATATTCATATTCATGTATCTAACAAATCCATGCCTTAAGTTTACTTGAACAATGATTTATTGAAATTAAGATCATGTTAAAAGGACTACACTTCTCTCTATTAAAAATACATACCTACTCCATACTTATAAAATTGGACCCATCTTAGCTATAAATTAAAACTAATATAAGGATATTGGTTTTACTATAATCAATATAGATGGCACTCTATTTAATGTCAAGTCCCCCTTTTTTTGGAAATAATACACCACCCCTATTTTACCTCTATTTATCTATCTTAATACATTTTGGTCCAACCTAAGTTACATCAAGTTCTTTTCCTTTACTTTCTACTGACTCAGGTCAGACTCAAGTTTGGGTCCTTTCATCTTTGCTTTCCAAGTCAAGTTCATTTTTCTTTATCCACTTTTGTCAAAAGGTCCCAACTCATCTATTTGTTATTATATATAAGCAATCCTAGGTCATTGACCCTTTTTGCTTTATTTCATTCCATTATATTTTTGAGATTTGATTAAATGTTGACTATAGATCTTCAGGACCCACTACCTTGAGCTTGGTTTCTCATTGGTCCCTGGGATTTTATAACCATTTAAATTTCTCGTGATTATCTATGATTGACACTTTTCAGCTATTTATTATATTAAATTAGAAATTAATCATGTCTATAAATATATCCTAGCTCATAGAAGATAGAGCATACCTACACTTCTAATGGGATACACTTGTTAAGATAGAGAATGACCAATATGGGGTTTTGTTAGACCTAATTAGGGGATCACTTATCACAACCTATCATGATAAGAAGGGTTTCAAATCCTATCATATAACACAATCACAAAATAACCCTAATTGATTCCTTTGGTTTACAACATGCACCTATTATAATAACAAGAAGGTAAATCTAATCTAGTTCATAATAAAGATTGTGGCATAAAGTGGGCATTAGAAATAATAAAATAACTAAACTAAACATGAATTAGAAGACATATACTCATTCCAATGTATATGAAATCTTAATACATGGGAAAATAATAAAAAAACATTATCTATCTACTCTTACAAAGGAAAAATAAAGTTAGGAATACTTACCCTTGAAGATAAACCCACTGAGCCTCAATCTCTCTCTTGGAGAAGATGATTCACAAGAGATTATTGTGGTATGTAGGGATAATGAAGATAAATTAGATATAGGATATTAAACCTATCTAAGCATCCAAAATACTTTTCCATAAGACAAGATACATATCTCCAAACAAATTATGGGACCCTAAGCTTTACTCCTCAACTAGAATGGTCAATAAGCAGATGTTTATTCACACCTCTTTGCTATTAATTAGTCTCATATAAAATGGTGGGAAATGAAATTGTATATATAGGTATATCTTACCCTAAACCATCTTAGAAACATCATTTATATAGGTTCATCCAAATCAACCTATCATATTTTTAGGGACAATTCACTAGGTTTGAGCTAGGTCAGCTGAAAAGCTAACAAGCTAAGTGAAAAATACCCTTAAACTATATTGGGTCAACCTAGTTGACCTAGTACAATTGACTAACCAAAAGGGAGTTAAGGAAATAAAAATATGGATAATTAATGACAAATGATAGGAATGGGTATGACTAAGAATAATAAGCTTAGGGTAAATGGTTTTAAGAGACAAGTATGTAGATGGAAAGTGGCAAAAGGGATAATAATCTTATGAAACACCGATAGTTTTCTCACCCCTTTCTTAGTGTACCCATTAAGGCACAAATTTAGAGAGACTGAAACACAATAGGTTCCTACAAGATATAATGTTTCATTAATTAATCAAAGTTTGAAAATATTATTTGTATACATATGCCCTAGTCGAAACTCATCATGTGTCATGTAAGTGTAACACAGGGTGGTGCTTCAAGATAAAACATGATAAAACATAATGATGATGATAAGTAAATTACATTAAGTATAAAATAAGATAAATGAAAGGAATAAATTGAAAAATTCATACCTTTAACTTACCTTAGTGATGTAGATAAATAGGTAGACTATAATAAATGTGAAGGTGTCTAATATAGAGACACTAGATGAACTTGTAGAAGTTGGAACAAAAAACTTCCAAAAATTGAAATTTTTAGAATATAGGCATATGGTTTTGTAAAATATTCTTTACTTCATCATGAATCTAACACATTTTATAGTTTGAAAAATAGATGAGTAGAAACAAATATATAAGGAAAATAAGGAATCCACTGAAAAATAATTGAAAGATTTGAAATGTTGAAAAGTATTTTAAAATAACACATAAGATAATTCATTTGTTATTTTGATTTTTGAGAGAGGGGGAAAATTTATATGGAGATAAAAATGAGATAGTATGGTGAGGATAAAACATGCTAGGTAAGGAAGAGCTCTAGAGGCGACAATGGGTGCACTACATGTATGCAACTATGAATCTCAAACCAATTAGATTCTAGGGGTAGATTCAAAGTTTTAGTATAATATGATTTGAATAATTTAAATATGTCAAAATGAAACAAAATTAGATTCTAGGGATAGAAACTAGGAAGATGAAAAATGGGTTTAGATGGTTTTGGAAGAAAATAAGAAAATTGCACTTTTTTGGGCAAATACAAGGGGTCAAAATGCAAAAAGAACTGAATTGACCCAGTCAACCCAGTAAACTAGAAATGATTAAAATCCATAGTGCCAACCCTATAGGTATGGGTTGACCCTATACATTTTGCAAGTTGATAGCCTAGTTTGGAGTTACTAGGTGGTCTGAAATGTTCAAAATGGAAACTCAACACTAGGGAGGGGAAGAGAAGGGGGTTGACTTATATTTTTGAGTCAACCAAGTGAAAATATAGGAAAATTTTGGTCAAAATAATTTGACCAAAGAGATAAAATTATATATAAAAGTGATTTCTATATGATCTAGGTTATGTCATCTAGGTCTAACTTGTATATGATCTATATGAGATGCTGGTCAAAGGGAAGAAAACCATGGGATTGATCATATTACTGATAGCTTAGATATATGATAGGTTTCTTATTTATCAACTAGTTGGTTTACCCCATGCAGTTGATGATAGGTCACCTTAGGTGTGGATATGGAGAGAAGACTAGGTAGCATGGGTCATGCCTAACATGGTAGCATTGTAGTTAGTGAAATGTGAATACATAGTGTGATAGCCATACGAGGACATAAAAGCTATATAGGTGAGTTGGGACATAATTACACTAGCAACAATGAGGATAGAGCTGGTTAGACACTATTTTTGTTGGATAGATCCCTATCTAGTGGCATAAGTGCTAGGTTAGATAGGCCTACCTCATATAGAAACATTGATATTGATGCTTAATCAATGAGCTTAACATGTGAGTGAACCATGAGGGAGGAGAGGATTGGGGCCACTAGTGGTGAGGTTGATACTAAGGCCATGTCAAGAATAACATTGGAATAATTAATCATGATGAGGAGATGATCAGGAAGATAGGGACGTAGAGGTAGAGATTATAGATGTACCACTACTAGCTCTATATTGAGATGGTCAAAAACCATCAAGGACATGATATTGATAAAAGTAAGAGGATTAGGAGAGAATGGAGACTATTTCCATCCTATATGACCCCATAGGTGATCTAAAGGAGATGATAGAGAAACCACTCAGATACATGTTGAGATAGATACAAGACATGATAACCAAGTTTAAGATATGGAGGTAACCTATAGAGGAGGTGCTAGGAGGACACATAGATAGGGAGACTATGTTAGGTGGTTGTGTTAATGGTGAGACCATAGTATCCAAGATATAGACAAGTAAGAAGATTATTGAGTATTATTTCTTAGGTCTTTATTTTGTAAATTGAGATAGATAGATATTTTAAAATATTATGGTGATCTAATATCCATCATGTGGGATTTTTTAGGTGTATGTGAGGATGAGGAAGATAGATGGGGGTCCCTAGTGAGGGGAGAACTCCATGACATCTTGGATGAGACTCTACAACCATATGAACCCATGACATTGGAGGATTTGAGTGTACCATCTACCACATCTCAAGTGAGTTGATTTAGATTAGCTAGAGAGGTAGTGAGGTAGACATGGGTGTAAAGAGAGAGAGGATGCAACCACCTGTAAGTGATGGGTGTAGGGGATCTATAGGCATGCTAGGCCTTTAAAGATGAGAGAGTTGTGTATATAGCTATAGTAGTGTAGATGATACAGATCTGGACCTAGTTGGTGGAGTCATAGGTGTAGCTAGTGCACTTATAGGGATAGGTAGAGGGATTGAGATATTTAATGGCCTCCTTATAGTGTACTATTCATAGGAGTTAGACTGAGGCCTCAGTAGGCAGTATGGCTAGGCCACGAGATAAAAAATGTGAGACCTATCCATAGAGTTGGAGCATTGTATATGGTTTTATATGTTGTGTTAAACTCATGATATATATATATATATATAGATGTATCATTTTGTAATATTGTTATTGGATGTGTATGTTGTCATTATGGTTTAGGTTATAGATGGTTTGTATATTTTTATTTCTAGTACATGTATTTTAGCTTTGTTTTATATGTTATAGGAAATATATGTGATGTGGTTTCCTTTCTAGAATTAAATAGGACACATGCATGGTTAAAAATAATCAAGCAAAAAAATGTACTACAAACTATTTCAACATGGGAAATGTGTAATAACAAGAAAATGACTAAGTATAAAGATCCAAGAGATAGTAAAACAAGATGGTAAAAAGGAATTTGTTTTTAGACCAATGTGAAATATTATTACACCAAATCAAAATTAGTAAAATCATACTAATATCATGTTGGGAAGTATGAAAATAATCTAATAAAATGGAAGGTATGTAAAAGGTCGTAAATGGTAATAAAAAAACATTAATTAAGTCAATCATTCATACTAAATTACTTTGAGAAGTATGAAATAAAAATAAATTATAAAATTTTGGTCTTAAATTTCTCATACTAATTCAAGCTAGGAAGTATGAAAATTTTAAGAAATGGTTGAAATCTTACACGCACTCAAAAAATAAGAAGATAAAAAAGGTGAAAGAGAAATGAAGTAAGCATAAAACACACTAAAATAATATGGTATTCATTTAAAATGGCATGTAACTTCATAATCAATCGAATCTTATCTCAAATTTGACACATCCAATTTTGATGGTGACTTAGGTATTGGAAAATTATGTGAGGAGAGTCGGGTCCTATCGAGAGTCTTACACTACAACTCAATAAAGAGAGCACCACTAGGGTGGAATAACTAAGATAATTATATAATAAAAAATGTGTGTAATAAGAATGGAAAGATGGTAATTTGTGAGGAATGTTAGGGCCTATCTTTGGTCTAATAGTGCAACTCACAAATGAGATCCTAAGGGAAGTGATTAGTAGACAAAATAATATTTCTTGAGAGGAAATATGAGGGATATAAGGAGTGAAAAAGGGAGTGTAAATATCAATACTTATGAATATTATGAGAAGACCTTAGGAGGCAAGAGGCATACTAAGGACATGAGAAGACACTAAGTGACTAGTGATCATCTATGTACAAAGGAAACATATTCTCTATAGACACAAATATTTATAGGAAAATAGGCATGATACTAACATCAAATCATGAAGGTAGATTGATACAGGGAAAATTAAAATGGACACACCTTCCAATGACATGTTACTCATTATTTAAGACCCCTTATAGATCAATCGATATATTACAAATATTGGGTACTTATGTGAGAAATTAGGTAGCACTAAAATATTTTTTATTCTCCTATTCTAATTTATTGGCCTATCATACCCCAAAGGACCTCACCTCTACCATGAGGCCAAATTTGGAGTTTGAATCATGTATTTTAGTGTGATTAGACTTTTAATAATATTTTTGCCTTTTGATATCATTACCTTTTATTTAAATTATTTGTATTTTAACTTTCTTTTGAAGGCTTTTTAATATTCCTCCTCTATAAAGATTTGTAATGACAAATCATGAGAGAGATAGTGATACACATGAATGAGATATAGGATAAGGCTAAAGGAAGATAAATTACCAAAGATAAAGACTGATTAGGAAACTTAAGCTTAAAAATGAACTAGCATGTGATCTCAAGTATCAATCATGTATATGCTTAGTTTGAGGAAAAAGGAAGAGGTAAAAAGGAGATCCAAAGTTGATTGGTAAAAGAGATAATAATGAGTAGGATTTTTTTCTAATTGATCACATGGTAAAGGGAGATAATAACCAAAGGGAACAAGTTTTGTATATCCAAGACACCATGACAAATGATCTATGGAAAATAAGGATAATAAATAAAAATAATCATAAACATACAAGAGAGTTTTGAGAAAAACTATAGGGGAAAAGGGAAAGTAGTGATAAATAAAAGATAACCATATGTGAATATAAATGATAATATAAGTAAGATATAGTACAAGTAAAAACATGATATAAGAGAAGTATAAATTTGACATAGTGTCAAATGATATAATAGATAAAAAATTATATTAGATCATATGTCTAATCTAATATAAATGTGAAATCAACATGCATGTGTTCATTAATACTGGTAAAATTTTCCACACATTATCTGATACATTAGATAAGTATTTATAAAGATGGATATGCACTGCTACTAAAGTTTCATCAATCTTCATTGAATACTAGTAAAATACATCTTTTTTGATTTCCTCAACTAAAAAAGTAGGAGTACTCATTGGATCATGATAAGGATGAAAATTATGTAAAGGATGGTTAGTAGAATGCATAGGAATGGGATCTACTAGAGATGAAGGAATCATCGGTGGAGAAGGATCCACAAGTGAGGAAAGGTCCATAAGTGAAGGAATCATAGGTGGAGTCTTAGAAGGTGGTGAAGGGACCATAAGAGGGGATAAAACCACTAAATTTGAATCCATGGGAGAAGAATGAGAAGCCTTATTATGGGAATGACCTATGGTAGGAACAAAAAAAGGTCTGAGAATGGTTATAAGATGATCTTTGAGATGTTGTATGATGTGACAACAATTAGTGTGATGGGTGCCACATAGATGCCATAGATAGTATACCTCACCATAATTGGGTGGATATTTATGAAGTACCTTCAAGGGAGGTATAACTTTATTTTATGATGAGGAAGAAGGATGCAAGGTATCAATATATTACTACAACTTATGACAATGGGTGAAAGAATGATTATATGTACCATGAAAGTAATATATACTCTTGTGAGTGGTTTTTAGAAAATTAATCACAAAATGAGGTATAATAGGAGTGGAATAATATAGATAGTAATAATTATCCCATTTGGTGGGTAGAGGATCCATCTCAGGCAAGGGAATCAAACCATCACCAAGGGATGGTGATGATGAGGAAAGAATGGAACTAGGCTCAATTAAAGGTGTGTTAACATAAAAAATAGGGGTAAGCTTAGTAAAAGTAGGAATAGAAATATGTTAAACTATAATAAGATTAGGAAGAGGCTCAAATATATTAGTATTTACTAAGGGAGGAATGTGATCTATAGAATGTCTAAGGAGAGTTTCACTAACCTTAGGGGTAAACCAGCATGAGGGTCAGGGTACGTACAAAAATGGTAAGGCTTGATCATAACATGATCCATGATCATATTCCTATGTGGATATTCAAAAAATGGAGGTGTTAGAACCATATTTACCCTAAAATAAATCAAAAAAATATAAAAATCATGAACTATAAGCAAAAGAAAATGATGAGATGCATGAAAAGACTCAAGTAAAGAAGAATAATAATAGACAATCTTAGCATCATAGGACAGTTTAAGACTAAATAACAATGGATCATCTCAATAATAACCTTCATCATAATCAAGGGTGTAAAGATAAATGACACAAGTAGGGATAACCTTGTCATCTGATTAAGTATGATGAATAGAATGCCTAGTCTTGGTCAAGACTATGGGAATGTTATCGCAAGGAGGCTTGTGAGAATGAGTTTGCAAAGAAGTAAGAAGATACAAGATGAGATGAGGTGAGAGATTAAATGTTAAAACTTTTAAATTAATATCATTAGGCTCATCATCATCATCATCATCATCATAATCTAAAAGATTAGGATGAATGTTACCAATGCGTTTAGGATGCCCACTGTAACCTTGAGTTGAATTAATGGGAAAGTTGAGGCACTAAGACTCATGGAATGGAATACTAGGAAAATGATCAAGAGTATGAATCTTGAAGACTCCATGATCTTGGAATTATTTAAAATATCAAGGGTTAGTGTCACCTTGATTCTTGTAAATGGATCCATTATGAGGGAATTTAATGAATTGGTAGGTGGAAGAAGTTATAGCTCTCGTGTGGTGAGTCCATAGACTACCAAGAAAGATGTTACAATAAAGGGAGAAGTTGAAGATCATCACCTTCACATGGATGATAATAGGTGGAATGGTAATGGGAAGCCACATGTGACCTAGAGGAGGCATTTACCTTTTATTAAATCCTTGATAGGTGCTACATGTATACTTGCGATTACATTCGAAATAGCCAATAATTTTAAATAAATCAAGATAAATGACACACATGTTTAAACCCTCATCAGTCAATTCACTCTTAACTTGGATATCACCTATTTGGACTCTAATAAATAATAGAGGATCATCCACATAAAGAATAATATTTTTAGTAATCATAGAAGCTATGGTAAATTTTAAAGAAAGAGAAGTGTCTCTAGTTTCATCAATGTTGATAGACATCTCTTCACATTATTTTACTATACTACCTTTAGAACTAGATAAAGCTACTTCCAATCTTGTTAGAGGAGGAGGAGGGACATTCATTTTGAATAAGAGTTATATGAGGTAGTTTTTATGACATGGAAAAGTCCTCATAAGCTCAAGGAATGGAATTTGGGATGGGATATTAGTGAGTTTCACAATGGGATCCCACTCATCATAGCCCATAATAAGGTTGTTAGATATAGGTGCATAGTGATTAATGAGATACTCATAATAAGGAGTCAAAGTGCATTTAAATTTATATTGATATGAAGGAGAAGGTTTGCGACAAGGTGTTAAATCATGTTGATATGATGAACTAGTTGGTTCAAGTTTATTTTGAGAATTGAAAGAAGAAGTGTTAGTAGAATCTTGGTTATGATTAGTATTGGAAGATGATGGAAGAGTGGTATAGATTTAATGGGATGTGTTATCCAAGGGGGAAAAACAAATTGGATCATCAAAATTGATAATATATTCTTACCCTAACTCATTTAAATGAGTTGGAGAAGAATCTTGGATAACACGATATGTTCTAGATGGAGGGGTGTAGATGGGTTGGGAATAAATGAAAGACATCACCCTTCATATATTAGGCATGATAACCACATTCTCTTTGAAAGTTGGTGCAACAAGACTTTCAACATTGTTGGTGGAAGGGGTGGGTTATCTTGGGTGTCTTGAATTGGTTGGTGATTAGGAAGAGGGTATTTATAGATAGCCAAATGAGCATTAGCTTAATTTAAGGATTGAGTCTTGTCATGTGTTTTATATTCCTTAAAAGAAATCTCATAGGATTTTGACTCTTGAAAATGATGTAATTGTGATAAAAATTAGGTCCAAGAAGAAAATACATAGCTAAATTATGAATTTTTCTACATGTCTCATGAGAATGACCCCAACTATCATGAAACCAACAAAACTTGTTAGGATAATACAAGGATTTCATAGGATGAGTAGGGTCAATATATTGTGGAAGAGGTCTAGGTATATGCTTAAGAAATTTAGCTGAGCATAAAGGTTTTAGAACATTAATGTTGTTGGGTGAAGATAAATTAGGATTGGTATATTACTGAGAAGGGGGAGATGGTTTTGAAGATTGGCTAGGAACAACAGCTTGAACATTGTGAATGGTGCCATCAGAATCAATAAAACCATCATTAGTGATATTATAATTTTTGTTTTTGAGTAATAAATGAGGACCCACAAAAGGTTGGGGTGGCTTGAATTGATTCATTAGTAAATCTTGTCATTTAGCTTGGTCAACAACCTCTTACAAAGTGCATGGATAAAGATTATAGACTTGATATTGTAATTTAGGAAAGAAAGCAATTATAAAGAGATGAAAAATATTATCATTCACCATGTTATGTTCATATTTGTTTGACAAAGTCTTCCATCTCTTAATAAAGTCTTGGACAGTTTCAATTTCATGTTGTTTTCAATTAATGAAATGGGCCAATGTGTTTTAAAGAAGATCATTAGTTTGTAATTCTTGCACTAAAGCATTTACTAAGTCCTCCAAACTAGAAATGGAATGAGATCTAAGTTGATTGTACTAATCTAAGGCATCACCTATGGGAATTTTGACTATGATATTGGTATCAAAAAAGGTGTTTAAATTGACCCAATCCTTTTAAATATTTCTAAATGTTTTGAGGTGAAGGGTAGGATTAGTTGACCCATTATAAGAAAGTGTAGTGATGTACCTCCTATATCAATGTTGACAATTTGAATAATGAGAGTTTAATTTTGTAGATGGTTGATGGTTTTATAGACTAAAAGATGTTAAAGAATGAGATTACCTTGAGAGTATTGAGGAGGAGGAGGGGGATAATTTGGTTATGTGTGCCCTAAGCCATTGGTGATGGATGATATTGAAGATTAAGATGATGGGTTTTCATTATCGTCATTTGATTTATGTTATTCATTTTAAAGTTATTCATTTGATTTAGAGTTTTCAATAAATTTTATGCATTTTATTAATATTAAAAGAATTATTATTTGTATTTATGTTGGTATTAGTGGCTTGGGTACCACTATTAGTGTTGATATGAGTTTGAGAAGAATTAGGAGAATGTGAGGCACTAGTGGAAAAATTTGCTTGTGTAGAAAAACATGGAGTAGTGAATGGTTGAGAAGAAGATGTAATAAAATCATGATTGCCTTGGATATAAAAAAATGAACTAGTGGAAGGATTAAGGATAGTGGATCTTATGAGAGGCTCACTAGATGTAAAACCTGCCATGTTAATGGAGATACTAGACATGGAGGTAGAAGAGGTTAGAGAAGAAGATGACATGGAATAAGGAGTCAAAATTGAAGGAAGAAGGTGAGAATTAAATAAAGTGGTACCCACAAATATAATATTGAATTTAGGAGTAGGTGAATGAGGATCTTCAGTTTGACCACTAAAAATGAGGTTATAAATGGTAGAAGGATCCTTTCCTTGATGTTGAGGAAATTCAAAAATAAAAAAGAATATTTTAGGGTTATATTCTAATTTAGGTTGGTATTATAATAAAATAAGAGTATTATGATACAAAGAGGTATTAGGAGGAGTCCCATAGTTCATTATGTGAGTGGAAATATGAGCATTACTATCATCTAAGAGAGGATCCCTACTCTATCTATGGGATACCCTATTAGGATTGGTAAAATTCATCATGTTTATTGAATGTAACTCGGTATCATCACCCAATAAGAATTCCATGATGAAGGGAAAAGAAGAGAGATTAGAAAATAAAGGAAAAAAAGGTGACTAAAATAGTACAGGGTCAACTGAGTCGACCTAGCACAAAAACAAGGATTGTAAAATAATACAAGGTTGACTGGGCTAATCCAGTATAGTGTACAAAAGGTATAGAAGGTACTGGGTTGACTAGTTCAATCCAATATAATAAACAATGAATTTAATAAGCCTAAAAATTGTGAAAATGAAACAAGATAACTTTTCAAGTAAGAAAAATCATTAAGTATTGAAAGGAAATAGACAATCAATTGGATTAATGTTGGCCAATCTAATTGAAGCACACAAAATAAACCTTGCACTAAAATTGACTAATATAATATTTTATGCACATAATTGAGCAAAGATAAAGCAATTACCCTAAAAATTAAAGATCTAACTAATTGGTCAACCTAAATATTTACTAGATTATTAAGATATGATTGTTAATGTGATTAGAAGTTGGTTATAAGCAAGGTACTAGATAACAATATAAGGATGGTTTTAGGTAGTTTGAACTAAAAGGGATGGTAGTGACAATGATATAGGCTTGGTATTGGGGCCTACCCCCTCACTTCACACACCATAATAATAAGGGTATTGGGTGCTTATCTAGAATATACCATTAACCATGATTTATACTTGACCAAAGCATCAAGTCAGCTTTCCCCTTGGTGATGAAATGCATGTAGGTAGGCTTTGGGTAGACAAAATGTTAAAGTCCTTATTTATGTTTTTATGATTTGGTCATGTGTGCATAAAATATAAATAGTGAAACTAAGTGATTAATTAAAAATTCCCTAATTAAATTATGTGAACTATTCTAAGCATGCAAGAACCAAAAAAATAAATGTGTGAGCTAATTAATAGTAGATATGAGTTTAATTCCAACTTGAAACAAGGTATAGTGTTGAAACTATATGCAAAAAATATAGAACAAGGTTGATAAGGTTGAACCTGTATTGTGGGAGCAAGGTCTAAAAATGAACTAGGTTGGTAGTGTCAACCCAGTTATTTTAGATAATACACAAAATATAGAATTAGGTCAGTAGGGTCAATCCATTTGAATTTGTAATGGTAGTTTTAAATACTAAAAACTATGAAAGGAGAGAGAAAATAAATAAATAGATAGGTAGAAAAAAAACCTTGGTGGATTAGAGATGAAATGAAGAAAGATTATTGATGAAGAACCTTGAAGTATGATTAGGAAACCTACAAACTAGGTTGACTGGATTGATCAATCTATGCAAGAACATATTACAAAGAGATGAGAATGTATAGGTTCAACTAGGTCTACCTAGTGGGTTGAACTAGATGTCTAAAAGGCTAGAAACCTATACTAGGTCAATTAGGTTGATCTAGTTACCTATTTATGGAAACCTACCCATATAAGTTAGATAATTAAGTTAATAAATTTGATCTAGTATGATACAAAATAATTACTAAAATAATGAAAATAAGTGAAATAAATCTTGCAAGGGTTAGTTTCACATCAGGTTCACTAGAATGTATGCAATCTAAAATGCATCGTGTGTATAAATCAATCTTGGATGGAAGAAGATAGAGCATACCTACACTTTGGATTAGGATACACTTGTTAAGTAGGAGGATGACCAATATAGGGATCCATTCGACCTTATTAGGGGATCACTTATCATAACATATATAAGAAGGGTTTCAAAGACTATAGTATAACATAATTTCATAACAAACCTAATGGAGTCCTAAGGTTTAAAACATTCACCTATTCTAATAACAATAAATTAAATCTAATCTAGTGCACACCAAATTTTATGGCATAAAGTGGGGGTTATAAATAATAAAACAACTACACTAAATGTCATGTATTCAAAGACATATATCACGTCAATGTATATAAAATCCTAATACATGGGAGAAGAATACAAATGAATTATCTATCTACTCTTAAAAAGGGTAAATAAAGTTAGGAATACTTACCTTTGAAGATGAACGTACCAAGCCTCAACCTCTCCCTTGGCCAAGGTGTTTTGCAAGAGATTATTATGGTAAGTAAGGATAATGAAGATAAATCAGCTCTAGGCTCAATAACCTATCTAACTATACAAAATATTTATCCACAATACAAGATCCATATCTACAAATAAAGTAGGGAACCCTAAGATTTATTCCTTAATTAGAATGGTCAATAAGTAGATGTTCATTCACACTTATTCATTATTAATTTTTATCTTATGAAATGGTGGGAAATGAACTTGTATATATAGGTAGATCTTGCTCTAAATCCTCTAAAAAACATTAGTTGTATAAGGTCGACCTCATTAAACCAGTGTGTTTTCAAGGATAATTCACTAGGTCTAAGATAGGTTAGCTAAAAGGATAACAAGCTAAGAAATTGAAAAATACTTTTAAATTATACTAGGTCAACCCAATCAACCTAGTGAAACTGATTGACCAAAAGGGAGTTAAGGCAAGAAAAGGATGGATAAGGCATGTCAATTGAGAGGAATGGGTAGGAATGAGAAGAATAAGCTTATGTTAAATTCTTGTAGAAGACAAGTGTGTATATGGCAAGTGGAAAAAGGGACAATAATCTTATGAATCACTAATTCTCTACCCAGCCCTTTCCTATTGCACCCCTTAAGGCATGCACTCAGAGAGATTGAGACTCAATAGGTTCCTATAAGATCCAAAGTGTCAGTAATCAATTAAAATTTCAAAATATTATATGTACACATGTGTTCCTTTTCATGTTCTTGCCAAGAATTTTGGATCTAAATAGTCAGTTTATGGGTCTTAAAAATGATGTCCACATAGATGTCTACCATTTTTGATGAGCTTTACAATTTTATAAATTAAATTTTAAAGATCATGCAGGAACCAAACTTGTAGGGAACGTACCTAATGCTGAAAGGAACAAACCCTTTTGATCTTTTGGCCACTTGAGCTTTCTATGTGCTTTTTTAAAATATTAAAGTTGATTGGTCCATGTGATCCTACATGACTTCTTGATGATGGTGTAGTCCAAAATGGCTAAGTATGGAAACTTATAAATCTATTTTAGGATCCAAATTTGAATATGCATATCTTTTTTTGCACTTCACTATGTAAGCTATAACTTGGTACATATGAACTAGACTCCAAAATGAATAGACCCATATGATTGTTTCTTCTTGAGTCTACCACACGTGCGAGATCTAATTCCATGAAAATGCCTACTTAAATTTTCTACCACTGGAATGAAACATCTGGACAAGCTCTAGATGGAATGAGTGGACCAAATGTATACCACATCCTCCCATGTTTGTCTAGAGCACTCCATAGGGTCTTTGTAGCTCTAGACCAATCTTTATAAATTAATGAAATTATACTTTAAGGGAACTTAAAGTGATTTAAAATATTTTTGAGCTTCATGATTTCTCCATTCCACTCATTCCATCTAGAGCTAGATCAAACCATTTTAATCATTTGATCAATTAAGAACTCTTCTAGGTATGAGGAAACTTTGCTAGGTCTTATATTTGATGGACCTCTTGAATTAATGAATGAACTATTATAGCTACTCCATTATTAGCTTGTAGTGTGTTTATACTTATTTAAATGTGTATAATGGTATAAATCTTCCCTTAAAATGACCTCATCACACCTATAAGCTGATTAATTATTTTATGCAGGTTGTGTGAAGTGTTAAATTTTGGTGATCATGTTTAGAGTGGAAATTTGGTTAAAAGTACCTTAATATAGGCCTCTCTCACTTCACCTCCAAGTTATAGTCATCCATCAATACCTTCATATGAAACATTATTGCTTAAGATTTTTCGATTTAATGTTTTAGTCAATTTATAGTTCATTAGTGTTGTTAGGAGTGCAAGATTGAGTGGATGAATCATTTAAGTACATCACCATCAATAGTATAGGTTTTCATTTTTAGTTATCTTTATAACTCTTTTCACCCCCAAAGCAATGTAGTTTTAGGAAAAGGATTCAAAGTTGATATATCATAGGATTTGGGTTCATAATCTAGAGGTTTAGTATAGTTATAGTTAACCCATAGCCTTTAGACCAATCCAATGTTAGTCCAAGTTTTAAGACATGGACAATCTACTTCAGTAGAGTGTAACTTGGGTTGCTAATAGTTTTGACATGCCTAGTGGGTCTGGTTTCAGCCATTAGAGTACTCATTTGTAGTATTTTGGTATCTAAAAGAAACTTCAAGAATTCATATGGTCATCATCTCTAAGGTAAAAATGATTCTTGTTCATAGTTTTTTTTTCATTTGAATTTTGATGACCTATGGTATCCTATGGTAGCCTATGGAACATATTTTTGTTATTCATTCCCCTATCAATATCCCTATGATCCATCCCTGTTTCATTATGATCCCTATCCATCTCATTATGACCCTTATTAGTTCTACCATGATCCATGTTAACCTTATGATGAGCCCCACCAACCATATATAGAACTTTATCAGTAGTCTGGTGTCTCCCCTATGATATCCCTCATGAACCTTATTACCCTCAATATGATCCATGTTATTTTGAAGATTAGCCTCCTTACAAAAATTGCTCTCCCTTTTTCCCTCCCCCAACCACCCTTCCAAGACACATAGTATTTATGATGAGTTGGAGGAGATGAAGAGGATGGACTAAATTATTACTAATGAAATATTAGCCTTGAAAAAAGAAAAATCATGTAAAAAATCTCAAGACTCACTACCTCTTACTTCCTCATGCCATTATACATGGATTGTAATTTTATCTTAGCAAGAAGCTTTTATAATCATGCCCCAAGTTGTAATACCTTTAATTCAAGAGGATCCTAAACCCAAGTTTCCAACTTGGAAATAATTTTAGTAGTCAAGCATAATTCTAAGTGTTTAAGTTAAGGACAAGCCTAAAATCATTCATCCCCCACCCCTCCATCATCAAGATTGCAAGGTCTTCCACTTATTGAAGTCTATTAAAGGACAAATACAAAAAAGATAAGAAGTGATGGTTGTCAAATTTGAGTAGTCTTATGAGCAAAATGAAGCATCCATGAAAACACCATTGGATTTGTATCATCTTTTTGATCATTTTTAGGGATCCACCATGCCAATCCTTGAGAAAGAGCCTCTCCTTTGTGAAGAAAATGAGGTAGAATAATTTGAAGTGATGGAAGATGAAAGTGACTTGAGTGAACATGAAGAATAAATCACTATTGGGACAATAATTTACAAGGATAGGTATGATCCAACCTTTTATAATGAAAAAGAGGATGAGTTGAATGAGGTTACTAAGATGCAAGATTAGAAACAAGAGAAATATGTTTTAGTTGAGTAAGAAGAAGATGTTTCTCATGAAGTCCTTTTTCACATGGTAATTTCCCTCAATCATGATAATCTATAAGACCTTGTAGTAGTTACAATAGACAAGTTTAGTCTAACCAATGATGGTGAGGGATAAGTTAAATTTGAGATCATTCTAAATCATCAAGTTGTTGAAGATGAAGCAAATTCAAATGACCAATAAAAGATATAAAAGGATGATTTGTATCCTCATGATCATGGTCAAGAAAGTCATATTTTAAACTATGATATGCTTATTCTTACATCTTATACTCTTCAACTTGAATAAAGTCTAGTCACACTTGAACTTGGTTAGAAAAAATAAATGGACTTGTTTGAGATCATCAATTTAGGTTACTCTTTACTTGAAAGTGATTTATTTTAGGTTGAGAGAAGCAATTCCATCAAGAAAGAAAGAGTCAGATCTCTAATAAAACCAATCTAAGAAGCTATCTTATTAGGATATGACTTGTTTGATAATTTAACAAAGATTATCAACATCTCACTCCATATTTAGATGTCTCTTCACTCTTGGAAGGTGGAAATGAACTCAAATTTACTCAATAAGTCATGAAACTAGATGATCTCTCTTATAAATTATCCTTGTAGCCATAACATAAGTGACACTTCAAGCTATCTAAAATGACCATGAATAACTTATGACTGAGGAAGAATTGATATTATTGATGCAATAAATATGGATATGGGAGGAGTATGATTGGGTGTTAGAATCACATGTATAATCCATGCACCTAAAAGTGTAAATAGAAGGCCTAGTTACTTCTCCAAGGGGCCATGAATGTGCTAATGATCCTAGATGTAATAAGGAGCTATTAAGATGTGTAAATCATACTTCACGGTGCCATGGTGGTCAATCATGTTTTCCATTTGACCCTAGAGGAAAGATTTTTACCTCAAGTTAGTTTTTTTAGTTTGTTATATTATTTCAATAAGTGGTTACCACAATCAATAATATGTTTCATTTTTGTTTTATTTGTCTTGTTTTGTTTTTTCCCCTTAGGTTAGGTGAATTTTCATATTATTTTAGTTATGTTCCTTTTATTTTTTATGTTTGTGTCTTGTTATTTGTTTCAATCATAAGATTTTTCATAAATTAAAAATTCCGTTTGGAAATCCAAGGTAGTCATTAAAACCATGTGTTTATGTTTTAAAATTATCATTGTCATGAAAATTCAGTGACTCCCCTTGACTATTAGGATGCCCAACCCCAATGAGTTGCCCAAAATGTTGGAAATTTGGCCTTCCAAGGCCAAATACCAACCCTTATAATTGAAACTTTTTCATATCATCCAATCAAGCCTCTACATGGTATTATCTTGAGTCATGATATCTCCTATTTTCTTCTTAAAGTCATTCAATACTCCTAGAGATGTCATTGAGTCTATTTATGATCACCATATGTCATAGATTTCCTTATTACTTAGGTGATGTGATTCATTATCATAGTGTTCATTGAATGTCAAGTAAAGGGACTGTGTTTTAATGTCTATCATTGTCATGTCTTGTTCCAATTGGTGTCAAGTGTCATTATGATTTTTGAGAATTTTTAGAGGTATTTGAAAAGGAATTGAAGTGGTCTTATCATCTCAAAATTCATTAATAAATATTATGAAGAGGGTAGTTGATGAATCATCATGATATTCTATAACATATTTGATATTGTTGGCAGAGGTTCCTAAAGCATCAAAACATACTGAGGATAAGGATATTTAAGTTTTAATAAAGTGCAAAAGATAGTGCAAATAATTCATATTCAAGGTGGGAAAATAGAATCATAATAGAAATGAATTATTGTGTGTTAGATAGGAAAGAGGAACAAATAGTAATTCAATAATGTTTACTAAATTTTTAGAGTAAATTATATAGAAATAAACCAAAAATTAAGCATGAAAGTGCATGCAAGGAACAAAATAAGAAACACAACATGTAACCATAACCAAATAGTCTATATTGATCTATTTGAAGCTTGAACTCCCTTATTCATACATACATATATATAGTCATTTATAGTCTCTTACTATTCACATTCTTCTCATACTTTGTGATAAAAGAGTAGTCTATTCATATTCTAACTTATTACAACTCATGGAGGATAAGACAAAATATACATATATCCAAAAACTAGACACATAATGCACAAATATCAAAAGAATATCTTACAAAACTTTACTATCTGATTTATTCTCCCAACATTTTTGAAGATGGTCTATCTTTTATTCAGTCCAAGTAATTATTTATTTTGTTTTTGGGTTTAAAAAAATAGTATTTCAAATGAGCTAACCAATTTCCTAAAAATTTAGGTAAATAGCACCAAAATATTTTGTATATCTCTCCATAGATGTGTTTTTGAATGATTTCCCATGTCGTAAGACTAGAATTTTTATATTCTTCTTCTGCATAATTACATACTTTTTGGTCTAACCATGTCTCAATGTCTCTCTACATCGGTAACCATATTGTAATAGTTTCCTCCAAAAGGAGTGTTTCCATGATCACCACACCATTATTACAAGAGGTTCTTGAAGAATCATAACATGTCAAATATGAGGATAGCTAAGTTTTAATCAAGTGCACATGATAGTGTAGAGAATTTATATTCAAGGTGGGAAAATATAAGCATAATAGAGATGAATTATTATGTGTTAGATAGGAAAGAGGAACATCCAGTACTTCATTAATGTTTTTAGAGAACTCAAAGTAAATTATATAGAAATAAGCTAAACAATATGCATGAAAGTGCATAAAAAGAACACAATAAGAAACATAATAGACAACAATAACCAAATAGTCTATATTGGTCTCTATAACTCCTTTATTCATATAAACATACATATATATAGTCATTTAAAGTCTCTAAATATTTATATTATTCTCTTACTTGGATCTAAAAGAGTAGTCTGTTCATATTCTAACCTATTACAAGTCATGGAGGATAAGACAACATATACATATATTTGATAACTGAATACATAATGCATAAATATTAGAAGAATATCCTATGTAACTTTACTATCTGATTTATTCTCCCAATAGTTATATTTAAGGTATGGGGATGGATATAATATTTAAAGTGTCATCAAAATACATATGTCTATTTGAAACCTTTTAGAAGGCTATAATATACTCTTTAAGACATTTAGTGGCAAATCTCCTTTGTGAATCTATGTGTACATTATCTAAAAGAAAGGTTTTGGTTTTAAAATGGTAGAATTACACCTAAAAAAAGACACTAAATCATCCATGATATCTCTAAATTCTCTCATGATCATGACTTCTCTTTAATCAAATGGTTTCATGATTTGAAAAGGTCTCCTCTACATGTTTAAAGTGTAGTTTGGCCTCCAAAAAGCTCCCATGTGTAAAATATGCCTCCATTTCTATCTAAAAATACTTATTACTTGTTTTAATATTCCCTTTGACTCATAATCTTATTCATTTTCCCCTAAATTAGTAGTTCCAAACTTGAAGTATGGAGAAAATACAAGAGAAATGGCATTCTCATGTGTTTTATGCATAAATTATGGATTTGTATGGACTTTTACATATAGTAGAGGTTGTTAATCTGAATATGTATTCATTAAAAGTGTTTAAGATAATATTCATGGGAAAAATATCTCATACAAACTCAAAACTAGTTCTCTTACATCACCAAGCTTCTTTGCAACTTGAGAGAGCACTCGAGGTTTTTAGATGGTACAAACATGAGAGAGAATATCAAGATCTAAAATTTTAGGTAGAGGAAGGGACCTTAGAGATATTACATATTTTGTAATTTATTATAATTTTGGATCTTTATACTTTATTAATAATCCTTTACAACCTAAGTCACTCTCAATGGCTTCTTCATTTAGGTAAGCAACTAGTTTTTTGAGTTTTCTCCTCTCTTGGGCATGATGGTAAAGGAATATAATCTTGGAGAGATTTTTAGGTTTTTGAACCACCTTTACATGGAATTATTAAATTAAATTCCACATGTTTTATGTCATATATATCTTAATAATACATATACTACCACATCTATAGTTTACAGGTAGTTTGGAGAGGATATACGGCTCAATGGTTGATGCATAGGTATCAAGACTCATTATGAAACTGTTATAGGTATCATTCATGTCAATTTTTTCATATTCATGTTTCTCAAACTTTATTTGACCTCTATAAATCATCCAAAGATTCAAAATGAGCACTATATGGAGCATTCTAGTCAATACCTTCATAAAAGCCTTGGTAGGTAAGATGATGATGAGTTTCTTGAGTGAAATATCCACCTATAATAGTCCTATGAAATAGAGATATTGATAAGGTAGATGAATTTTTTGGGGTTATAACTCAGATTTCATGAATACAATATTATTTCACCTTTATCATTTCAAGAAACCAATGAAACTATGAAGATTTCAAGCATGAATGGCTAAGACTGTTGGAGACAAGGTAAAATTGTATTTACCTTATTAGTAGGGATTAAGGTAATTTTGTATTATTTAAGGAAATCAATATTTTATTTATATCATTAATATTCAAAGATATTACATATATTTGAGGTGTATCCAAGAAAGGTGTGGACTATGAAAAGTCAATATGAGTCTTCGAAAAACTTTTACCTCTTGAGGTCAACCTACTACCTGTCATTAGTCCATATACATAGTCTAATGACTATATATAGTAGTCATCATGAGGTCACTTCAAATTATGATAGGATAGTCTATTTAAGGAAGTTTTGTGAGTGGATGAAGGATTATTATGTGCTCTAAGCAAATTCCAAATACTAAGTGAATATCAAGAACTTGTCTTAAGGCATTCACCTTATGTACTACACATGGAATTGTCTTAGTCCATACAACAAGGTTTGGAGCCTCATGAAGACTAATTTAATTAAAGTGAAATTAAGGTCTAGAGTTTTGGAAAGATAAAAAGTGAAATGGTTTCAAGTGAGTGATAAAATTTTCAAGGTTGAGTCTTTGCTAACTCACCCCATCACATCATAAAACTACTATCTCATGCAAAGCTCAACAGTCACTTATAGCCATCTCCATGTCTCCTCAAGCATAGTGGTGGAATTTAAATTAAATTATATAAGAGTTTAAGGTTTAATAGGATAAATGAAGAATTTTTAATAAAATTAAGTTTAAAAGGACATTGGGGACATATAAAAGGGTTTTTCATTAAAATTTTATGGTATAAGAGTCCCTAGATAGACACCTACATCAGTATTCTAAATAGATGATAATCAGTCAAGAACAAGATAGGGTAAATAATGGGATGAGGATAAGAACCTAAGAATTTTATATATTATACATGATACTATAAAGAGATAATTGAAATTATTTAGGTGATCAATTCACCTCAAATATCAATACCCCTATTTTTGGACATTTCACCTCACTTTAACACCAAAAGACCACATATATCCATACCACCTTGGCTTAGATAGTGGTATGAACTAAAGGTTAGATTTAAGGTAATTGATAGTAGAGGAGTATATGGAAGGTGAATACATAAACTTCAAAACAATTATGATAGATAATTTCTCATTGAATCCTCCACTTCACATATTGCAACATGATGATAGTGACATGGTACTTGGTCCATACAACAAATGTTCCAAAAACCATTAATGATTGAGTTTTTAAGGTTGAAGATCAAGGTTTTGATATTAAGTGATAATTAGTGATGGAAAGGTTTCAATTTTTATGGTGTAATCTCAAATTTGAATAATTTTCAAACTCCCTTCATATCCTTCATCATTGAACTATCTCATACAAGGTAAGTAAATGACTACCTACAACCAACAAGTACATTGATAGTCCTAAAATCTATATGAGTTATTAAAGGTTAGATGAGAGAAAAAATATGTGGCTCATATGATTTTTATAAACTAAATGAGGTAACTCAATGGAATATAAGTTTAAGGTTTCTCTAACTTAAAAAACACCTCAATAAAGGCTACAACTAGCCTAGTAGAGGTATACAGCTAAGTAAGCAAATCTTAGTGTTGTGATTTAGGTTGAGCTAATGGTAAAGACATTTGAGTGATATTTGAAACTTCCTATGATCTTAATCATATTAAAATGACTATATATATCCTAAAAATCATATGAATAATCCTAAAACATGAAAACATAGTCAAAATAAGCTACTACATGCACTTATCCTTAAGAACTCTCATTTACAATGAAAGAAGAAGATTGTTGACATGTTAAAAAGAATGGATTTCAACAAATATGATGCATATAGGGTCTTAAAACTAATATAATATTCATACACGTTCTTAAAAACATTAAATGGTTAGGATATGGCTTGAATAGTTGAATCTAACAGAGCTTGTACTAATAGTTAGCATATGAAACTAGTCGTGGAGGAATTTATGGTTATGAAGCCTCTATATATGGAGTTAATCTCTAAATTTTGGATAAATTTTATTTATAATTAGTTTAATATTTCAATTCTATTTAAAATGTCACATAACCAATTCATTGTTTTGTCACAGACAAACCTCAGTTTGTTGACAATCATAATAGAGACCATAAGGACTTTTTAAAGTTTTTATGGATAAGATAGGGGTTTTAAATTCATGTGAAGGTTATAATAGGTGATAATAATTTTATTATTTTTATGTTGAGTCTCTCAAGTAATCTATAAGTATATCAATCCTCAACACTCAGTATTACACCAATTAGGCGTAAAATCCTATTTTAGGACTAAAAGGCCTATACCACCTTGAGACACAATCAAAATATCATAAGAAAATATGAACCCATGATAAGGTGTAAGGGGATGATATAACTCTTAGAAAAGTTTTCCAAGTAGGAAAATCAACAAAAAGGTCATTTGGGTCTCATAAACTAACTCAAACCACTTATCCCTTAGCAGTCAATTCAATTTTCCTAATCAAGAGCTTGGATATCTCACCACAAGATGACTTGAGTCAAATTATCTTATTAGGAGTTAGAAATGATATAAAAATTTATATACGTAGAGGATTTATTTTTATTGAGGAGCCGAGGTTTGTCAAACATTGTTAAGACTATAAGTAGGTCTAGAATGCAAGTAGAGAGTTCATGGTCAAATTCCCTATGTACATATATTTACACACCTTTTTCATGGTAAAATAGGATTTTAAAGAAATTTTAAGGGGTATATTGACTAAATATCCATAGAAATAAATTATAGTTTAGATTCCCATACTTTATGAACCATTATTAAGATGGTGGACCTCCAAAACCGTCCCTAAAACCCTACTACAAACCAATATTGAGAAAGTGAAATTTCATTCACCCAAATTCCCATGAATGACCCTAAAAACACTTTAATAATTAATTACACTTAGAGAGGGTCCTAACCATGGCACCATGTTGTATGGAACTATATAGACATGTTATAAAATATTATTTTTTGGAGTAAAAGAGTAGAAAGATAGGTACAAGGTAGTTTAAGATGATCATAATTATTGGAGAATGAAGTTTGACACTTTTTATACCTATTTAAGTAATTTGATGTCCAAGGATATTCATGTAAATGCCTATGTGAGTCTCATCACATTATTCATTCGATAGGAGTAAAGGACAAGGTGATGTAGTCACCTAGATTGGCAAGGTTGTAGGTGTTTCATTCTCCAGGAGAACTATTTCATCATGTGAGGAATTGATTTAAGCCTAAAACTCACTTCTTCATAGGTTTTCAAAATTTCATGAAAGATTTCAAAGCCATCAAACGTAAGTAGTTAGGCTACTAAGCCTAATTTTACTAGTAGGCTTACTTGGCTAATATGTAAAGATGAATAATACAATAGAGAAATAATAAAGTGAGTTAATTCACAGTGGAAAACCATAGCTACCTAATATTTATGAGTAATTCATGCATAATTGATCCTTAAGTGGCTAATGACTTAGTTAACCAATGCTTAAGTGGCAATCAATGCATGTTCCATGGCCTCAATGGAAGGAGTCATTCACTTAAATTTTTCTTGTGTTAAAAATAAGAAGTTATTATATGATTATGATCACCCACCACCTCATTTTAAATGCCCAATAGCTCATTCAAAATCATGCAAGAGCACCAAACATGGAGTGATTTCTTATAGACTTTTTGTAACTATTTTCAAATAAAGTAATGTTTGAGTTAATGATAGATGGATCATATATTTTATTCTCTCCTATATACCATTATCCTTATTATTATCTCCTTATTTTTTATATATTTAGTTCTACAAGGATTTAATTATAAATACATCACCTAGGTAAGAGGAAACCCTACCAAGTATTGTACTTGATGGACCTCTTGAATTAATGAATACACTATTGTAGCTACTCCAATATTAGATTATCATGTGTTTGTAATTGTTAAAATGTGTATAAGTGGTATGAATCCTACCTTATCATGTCCTTGTCACACCTATATTCTGGTTAGTTATTTTATGTAGGTTATGTTAAGTGTCAAATTTTGGTGATTATGTTTTGAGTCTAATTAGGTTTAAAGTGCCTCAAGATAGGCCTCTCTCCCTTCACCTCCAAGTTATATTCATCCATAAATATATTCATATGAAATATTGTTGTTGAATATTTTTGGAGATAATTTTTTAGTTTATTTATAGTTCATTAGTATTGTTAGGAGTTTAATATTGAGTGTATGAATCATTTAGGAGCATCACCATCACTAGCATAGGTTTTCCCTTTTAGTTATCTTTCAAACACTTTTCACCCCCAACTCAAATTAGTTTTAGGTAAAGGATTCAATGTTGATATAGAGGAGGATCTATCCTCATAATATATAGGTTTGATCTAGTTATAGGTAACCCACAACCAATAGACCAATCTAATTTTAGTCTAAGTTTGAAGGAGAAATAGACAATCTACTTCAACATGGTGTAACTTAGGTTGCTAACAATAGGTAATAGCTACTCTAATTCCACCTCCTCTACTAGTTTCTATGGAAAATCTATAACTAACCCTAGTTTTACCCCTCATATATCCATATCCCCTCATTTTCATCACCTTAGTTACCTATGGTTTTAGATTTAATCAACCAATCTCTTCCCTTATATTTAATACTCCTCTCTAAGGAGTTAACACCCTTTTAGTGGTCATGACCTAGAGTTAGTGGCAAGTGAAAATGTTCTATTAGGCCTCTTCATCCATATTTTCCCCTTTTACCCTATGCCTCATCCTCCACTAATTTCATCATTCACACCCTCCACACCCTCCATTCCCCTTCCACCTCATCCCACACCTATTACTACCATCTCTACCACCCTTTCAAGACCTCCCAAAACTTGAGGAATGATCCTAGTATTTTAGGTACCAAGAATGAGGATATAAGGCACCCTAGAGGTGTAGTGAGATTTTTACCACACCATGGGAAATATGTGAAATAAAATCATCTAAAAATTCATGTAAGAGGGAAACCTTATGGTATAGAAAACCCAACAAGACTTTTTCTATCTCAACAAGGTGAGGAATCCTATGGGAGAAGAAAATATGGTAGAAGACCTACTCTCATTTTTTTCAGAAACCCATGAAATGCCATAGAAAATTCTTGAATTAATACATAGTTAGGTATGAACTCTTGAGGTGAAAGTAAAGAGATACTTCCCCATTGAGCTAATCAGATAGGTCAAGGATGCCCTACTACCTATTTTATCAACTCTGGGAAAGGTAATATGGACTATGGAGGATACCTATATGCCTATCCAACATACCCAAGTGTACCTAAAGAGGATCATTGTGATTTAGGAGAAGTGTAATATGATGAAGATTCTGATCAATAGGTGAATGTTCCTAGAGTTAAAATTTATTACCACATTAGACTTGAGCTTATATCAAACTTACATGGATATCATGAAGATTGTTATAGAGGAGTGACTTGCTTTATCCAAACTATAGTGGGACTCCTAGAATATGGTAGGAAAAATATATTGGCTTATTTCATGTAAGTAAATATCTTGGTACTATTTCAATTGGATATTAATCTACTAGATAGGGGTGAATTTTGTGTCCACCTAGGTCATTTTAACTAGATTATGAGGATAAAAGTGGCCAAGGTAAACAAGTAAAGATCTCAGGTAGTTCTTGAGCTTTTGACCCAATCCATATGAGTATTAGCTAAGTATCTAAGTTCTAGGTGTCTATATAAGTTCCTCTATAGGTATGTCAAATACTTATGGCCTAAGTAGAGACAATATTTAGGGAGCCTCTATTAAACCTCATCAATCTAGACTGGGAGATTAACCTCATGGTAGGTAAGCTAGAGGCTAAGGAGGCAAAGCCAAAGTAGTTGGGAGATATCTTATCTATTTTTCCATCACATGTTAGTTAATTGGTCCCCTATATATATTTTTGGATAAGCTAAGGATATTTTTTTTTCTAATTATGTAATTGTAACTACTAGGAGTGGCCATCATGGCCTAGGACGGGAATATCACACTACTTGGGGGTGAATCCCATCCTTATCTATAAAAATATATATGCATTATAATTATAGGGTTGAATTTTTTTTAGCTCAAAATTAATCTCAAAATTAGTCTAAAATCTCACCTGTAGTTTCATTCACCCTTTTTTAAATATAGAGAATTGGCCATGATCGATAACTTTGTAATAAAACTCATTATTTTAATGAATGAAATTTCATATTTTGTGTAAAACATATTATATTTATTAAAGTATCCCTCATTTCAATTTTAAATGAATGTTAGTGAATGTATAATTATTTTAAGGCTCTATAATGCTATGAATTCAATGGTTGTGATGTGTTCATATTGTATAACCACTTCATGAACTCCTTTCATTTTCCTTACAATATTGATGACTTATGTGTTGGTTGGTATGTTATCTTGGAATTTTATGTGTTATTTACTATGGAATTATAATATTGATATTTACTTAGGGTTCATAAATAAAAAATTCCTCACTACTTCCCTAGACTTCCCATTCTGTAGGATTGGATTTAAAACTTTTGGTGAGACTAAACACATAGTGGTATATCTATGACATATGTTCTTAACATGATTGTTTAACCAATAATCTCATCTTTATCTAAAAACATTATATCCAACCTTACTCTTCCCTCCTTTATGTTTATTTTGGATATCAAACTACCCCTAACTTTCATTTATAAAATGGTAAATCAAGGTGCATGAATATTAGTAATAGACTCAAATAACTCAATCATTTACTCATAGCAATTAGGTTGAATGCCCAATGGTGGCACTGCATCCCTTAGATATTATTCCACACAATGTCCATTGTGAGTTGAATGCCCATAGTCATTCCCTAGTCTAGTTTCATATTACTCATAGAATGGAGGATGAAATTCCATTAGTTATCCCAATATTATTTTTGAAAATAATCAATCTCATGAGTATTTTGGAATAGGTTCTTGGACCAAACAAAATTTATCACTATAAAGAGGGATTTATTTCTTAATAACAATTACTAGTAGCAACCTAGGCTTTGAAGGAGTATTTTATTGATTAAGCCTTGTCACCACTCCTTTACACTCTCTCCATAATTGTGTGCTTCAAAAATAAAACAAAAGATAGTGAAAAGGGAGGCATTAAGAATTCATATATATTAAGTTCTAACATATTAGAGATTATGCTTGTTAATGGTAATTTACTAAGTATTATTTGTCTATGAAACATATTAGATTCTATTTCACCCATCGCTAGAGATAGGTCCCATCATGAATAGATGGTGGTTTAAATCTTAAAATTCCATAGGAGACCTAAGATTAATAGACTTAGACCTACCATAGTTTGAAGATATATTTTTATTCTCTCCCAAATAGACCCCCCATGATGGCTTGGTTGGTTGGATTAGACATTAACATCCTAGTAATTATCCATGGCTTACCTAAAAAACCTAAGAGATATCTTTTCCATTTCATTCCTAGTGTAGGATGGACTAATGAAGAGATTTTAATCTCCTACAAGACCGGTCTAAGACTACTAAATTTAGAACATAAATATTTAGTGTCAATATGTTTCCCATTCATGTTGATGTGATCAACCTATGATTGGTTCCTCAACCTCTATAAAGACTCAATCCCTAGGTGGGACCATTTCAATACTACCTTTCTCACCTAATTTGGGTAAGTGATTCACCCCATTGTCCTATATTAGTAATTTGCCTATATTAAACAAGAACCCAATGAGCCTATCATGAACTTTTATGCTACATTTCAAAATAAGTAAAGTTATGTTATGTTGATCTACCAACCTAACCCTCAACTTGTAATTGAAATGTATAAAAATTATGTAGACCTTTGGATAAATATATTCCTAATATGAGGTGGACCTACCCATGGATTATGGAAGGGATATTAATGTAGATAGACAAATAAACGTACAAGGTCAGATGATGGCCCCCATTCCTAATATGTTGCCATAAATGCCACATTGAGTCTTTTTCCTAAAGTTAATAATAATATCTAAATCCTTCAACCACTCCCCATAACAAATAAATTCCTACTAAGGCATGCAAAACCAATCCAAAACTTGGGTTTTATTAACCTAGTGAACAATAAAAAGACTCATCAATTGCAACTCTAAGTAACATTGGTAGAAATGGACAATATCTAGACCATACCCCAAGAGTCTAAAAATAATGAGATAGATGCAATTCAACAAATGGTATAAAAACTTAGCAATGACTTCTTTGGGCTACAAAATAAGATGAGAACTACAATTTAGAGAGTTAAATAAATAACTTTACATATAAATGACCAAACATGAACTACAAATATCCCCACAATCCATTATAACACTCACCAAATAGGTTACCATAAGCTAATATATTTTATATAGCCTTACCTAACTAGTGTCAAGTGCATAACATGACATTCCATGGAGAAATTTATTGTATAGAGTTATAATATGCATTTGAGATCTTATAAAAGGAAATGAATGTGTATGAGGTGGTGCCCAATCACCTAGAATAATCTAATGTGTTAGAAACCCCTAACACTTCTATGGATTTGGAAACCATGGAAAACCCCAGCCAATAAGAAAATGAGCTTGAGGAGGGTATTAATGAGGTTTAGGAATTTCAATAGTTCCAAAAGAGTAACTATGCCCTTCAGAACATACATCCATAACAACCCTTCACTACCTCAACTCCCATTAATAATGGTGTAACCCCACCTTACCAAAATGCTAGGAATGACCCTTTAATCACCTAAAAGTGACACTTAAGTTCTAATACTACTACTTGATATAACTTATCCCTAGACCTATCTTATAGCCTATTTTCACACTTATCTAGCTTTTGCATAAACCACAAGCATCACTTGTCATCCCTAAAGTAGTCTAAAACCCTCATTCTTGTATCCTAACCCTTTATGGCTAGGGTTCTAAAACTTAGACACTAATGACATAATGGGGATAGTAGTATCACATTTCTCTAGTGTCCTAATATTGGTTTTATTATCCTTTCCTTCATTTTTCATAAATGGATATCTTTTCAAATCTTAGGCCTCTTAAGGTCAACCTAGACATATTTTAACACCCACACAAGCACCATAATAATATATATTCATAAATTTTACCCTTATATCCACTTGAGGAAAATTAGATGTAAATTACATATGCAAACTTAGAACAAGTGGCACATAATTAAGGTTACCAATCCCTATTCTTCCCCACTTATACATACTACCATCTATAACATTCCTAAGCTCAGATTACTTATATTTCTAGTCTCAAGAAAATTCAAATAAATTGAGTCAACTATCATACTAGCTTCACTTTCACTTAAAATAAAACTTAAGTGGGGATAAATACATCAACCTTGATCCCTCTTCAGAGTATTTGTATGTAGGCAACTCTCATCATGGAAGGGTGTTGAGAATGTCTAGCCTAGCCCATTAATAAACACACTTTTTTGTTTGTATCAATTAGATGCCCTATAACATGGAGGATTAGGGTTTTCTCATAAAAATAGTCAAAATAAGCCATTTTTAAGGTTTTATAACTTGTGCACATAGGAATAGTCCTTACAGATATAGACACAGGTGCACCCAAAATCTCAAGATAGTCCTACAAAAAGGACACTGCCACAAAAATAGGGACACTAATACCACTTTGAGATACTATCCAATTAGGTCACTATTTTCCAAGAGTGGTTTTTGACACTTAAACCCTATTTTTTACACTCAACCCAGCCTTTACCTCAATTTTTAGCCTCTAGATAATTCATCTTTGTCATTTTCTAGCTAATTTATTATTTACATTATTTATTACTATTTTTATAAAGGTCAAATTTAATAAATTATATAAAAAATTAGTGAATATATTTAGTGCATATTTTTACCCTAATTTACTATACTCATTTATTTAATAACATAGGATTACATTTCACTAAGTCCTAAAGGGTTAAAAAAATTGGTAAACTTGACTTACTTCGAATATTTCATAAACCCTAACCCTAGACAACCATAGGGGTTATGTTGACAACTTTGCAAGACCCTCAAAAAGATTTATATTTTATATAGTCATTATAATAATGATATATGGAGTTAATTATTTTTTGATGCAAAGTTTTCTAGCTTTTCTTGCATGCTTGCTTCCTTTCATTTGGAATGAATTTAAAAATGACATAAACACATATATACATGATGCTTTAAATAATATCAAATATATGTCATATTTCATATCATGTATATTTATCTTATGTGTAATTATATTAAAAATAAAACCCTTACATATATAAAGGATTTAACACATAATATAACAACTATGTTTTTATTTTCAATGTTATATCTTATGTATAAGAAAGAACATTCTTCTCCTCCTCATCTCCATGAGGGTGATAACTACTTTCCATTTGACTAGGTCTATGTTATTAGTCCTCCATGAGATGAATAAACCTATAATATTATTCTAAATTCCCATACTTAGCCTATCCACACCTCTCCTCTACAGGGTGTGTGCCTATATATTCAATCAGAAGAAACTAGGGTTTGAGCTAATGAGACTCTAAGGGATCAAATTATTAGTATGAGCAAGCTAATATCAAAATTATATAATAAAAATTAATTATTAGGTGAAAAGGTAAAACTATTGGCAAATCAAATTACATGCACATAGTCTTTAGAACATGCTAGTGTAAACCATGTATATGCATCTACACCTAACAAAGTTATGCCTAACACTCTTTCATATCTAAATCATAAAGTAAAACACAATGCATCTATTATAAGTGATTCAAAAAAAATTACAAGGTTATAATAAGATTTCAAGTGAGATAAAAAGGGAAATGATTATAGATAAGTTGATTAACCTACATCCTCTATATCTAGTGAGGAGATATAGATATTATTTTTCATATCATATAATGCATGGGTACCACATCGATTCATGTTTAGCATTAAAATTAAAATACAATAGATATTTAATACATATGACTAAAATAATGACACATCATCAAAATAACATACAATAGCACATGTACCAATTCAAAAAGGGTCAAATTTAGAAATAATACAAAAAGGTTATTAAAGCATAACTCACAACAATAATAGGTTCACAAATCATAATCAAATAAAGAAATAATATAATAATCATAGGTAAAGAAATACAAATATACAAATATACCTCTCCAAATGAGGATAAAATTTCAAAGTAGTATGGGTTTGGTCCAAATACATAGGAAATGTTATATAAAGAACAAAAAATTAAGTTGTAAAGTCAAAATTAGGCTAAGCTAACAAGCATGGTAAAAAATAGCTTGCTAGAGAAAGAGCCTCCATAACACCATATGCCTACAATAAGCACAATTTCAAAGGAAAAAATCACAATCAATATTCCAAATCACAATTTATAAAGGTAAAATCCATAGTATGAGATAATTTCCTCTAGCATTCTAGGTTATTATGATTTTGATGATGAAAAATACCTAGATACATATTGCAATACAATTCATCTCTAGCATAGCAATAACACTGACTAGAGATTACCATTCCCATTTTTAACATAGGATATAGTGATAGTGATTCTCCCATGAGACTCATTAGTTAGTATTGTTCCTCCCTTATTTTACATAATTTACTTATTTATTGCTCCTTGTCTATAGTTTCATTTTCATGTTGTTTATTCATATCTTATATCTAAAAAATAAAAAATGGCACCAAATTTAGAAAACACAAAAAAAATCAAATATTTACTCAAAATACATAAACTTTTAGTTTGTATTCATTTCTATATTTACATTTCTTATATTTTCTAGACACTGCATATGTCATCCATCTTAGTATAGTCAGTTTTTATCATACATACATGCTTCACTTGTTCTTTTTGAATGATTGCATATTAATTACAAGTCATAGATACACTACACTAGTCCAAATTTGCTATTATCTACCTAATAAGGGTATATACATAGATACACATGTTCTTCATTTGACACATTTTCCCATTTGGGGGCACCATATACATAGGTTCTATTACCAAGTTACATATTTCTAACCTCTAGCTTATAACTTTAGAATTATTATATATTGATCATGCTACACTTACTGAAATTTTATTTTTGTTGATACTAATTTAGCCTCAATATATGTACATCTTAGATATTCCATATATTTATATTACATATACATGCATACTTTCATTTCTATATTTCCTAGTTTAGACTTGATTGTATCTCTATATTTCTTCTATACAAGGGCATTTTAATAAATCATTGATATTTAACTCTAAACCACTTATTTTTACTATATGTATGCTTTGGACATGTATACATGTCCTTGTGTATTCCTTATTGACTGTATATATAGACATATAAACATGTCCTTTTATGTGTCTCAAAGCCAAATTGCTTGTTATTCATGTATGCCGACATTTAAACATGTCTTTGTATGTCTTTATTTCTAAAATTTAATGACATGTTCCCATGTCTCTTGTATTTTGGCCCCATAGCCTACTTTGTGTGCCTCATGTGTGTTTTATGTATAACTTATTGTATGTTTCATGGCCATTACACTTGTATCTTGATTTTTACACACTCCCATTTTAAATGCCATGATGAAACTCATGCATCTCCCCTTCTTAAATAGGTGTTATGATAGACATAATGCCCCATTCCCCTAGGTAGCTACTTAGTTATTAATATAATTTACTATTACTTACATTTTTATATCTATATTGATACCCTTTTGAATGCCATAAAAAACATACATCACACATTACAAACTTATACTTGTATTATCTTACATTTAGATGTTACGTATGCATATTATATTAGATTATTATGTAGATATCATATATGCTCTGACTGACACACATCTTGTAGAGATTTTTACTTTGATCATAGTTATTACATATGTTCAACAAATCCATTCAAAAAAAGGGGAATTCATAGGGGTTTGTCACAAAGATTAGAATCTTATAATGTACTCACAATACATTTTTGATTAGTCAGGCTCAGATTACACAAATCAAACTTAGATAAACATAGTGGAAAATAGTGACATAAAGATTAGTAAATTTGCATATAAATAAAAAAAGATTAACATTAACACCCAAATTGGACACTATTGGCATGTTGTTATCATTTATGTCAAAAGGGTGCATCATGTAAATGTATAATGGTCATTGATGTCAAAGTTTTGTTTTTTCAAGTTCTTGAGCTTGGTAGTGGAATAAATAGAGTATTGATTAGTGAGTTAGTATTATGGATATGAGTAACCTATTGAGAGTTTGTTCTTAGCTTGTATCATAATGTTTTTAAGGTTGATTAGTGATAAATATTGACTATGTGTGATATCAATAAGCATATTGTGAGGATGTCAAAATTATATCATGTCAAGATTAACTATGTGTGATATCAAGACACATCTTGTGAAGGTTGATGTCAAAGGTGACTAAGGAAAGGTGGTAGTATGTGATATGTCAAGGTACATAGAAGTATGATCATGAGAGTTTTCATTAGTAATGTTATTCATGAAAGAGAGACTGTTGAATGGATGAGAGTTGTCATGACTCTTGTGAGCATGAAAGGTACAGGTTATGGAAGATTATTTGAAGATAAGTAATGTCTGCATAGGAAGCATAATATATGAAGAGGTTTGTACAAGTAATTTATGTCATGATATGAATAGGTATATGTAGAGGAATGTATGTGCATAGTTTGGCATAGTCATGACATGAAGAATTTTAGGGTGAGCCATGTGAAGGAAGCATAGTGAAATAAATGAATAAAGGTATGTGATGTGTTAATGAGCATTGAGAGAGCATTATGATTGAGGTCAATAAGAGAGTGTTATCATAAAAAAGAGAATGCTGCAGTGATATGAGTGTGTTTTGATGTCTTATAGATGCTTGTTTGATGTTTTTTATATGTCATGGCATGGAAGGAATAAGTCAGGATGTCAAGTGCATTAGAAGCTTGAGCCTAGTCATACCATGGTGAAGGTATGAGTTGGTGACATGATGAGGTGAGTAAAATAAATCATGTGAAAGGTTTTTAAGGTTGTGTGACTAAGATAATAAGGTGTGGATTTACTTATAAGTGTTTTAAAGTAAGTCTTTGAAGGTAGGTCCTTTAATCTTGGTCTATACCTAGACCATATTTTATCCCTACCTAGCATAGTGAGGCATGAGGATTAGATTTCAAGGTGATTATGTGAAGGATAGAGTGGATATAGGTCATTAAATTTGTTTCAATATTGATCATGAAGTATGATGTTATCGTTTGTAGGAAAGGGCATGTAAGATGTTTTTGAGGTCTCTCGAGTGCACAGAATGGAGGTATGAAAACCTAAGAAGGACTTTTAGGTGTTCATTGGCATGTGTAACCTCTACATGGTAACCTAATATATTAATTATATATTCTTAAGGCTACTAGATAATATCTATAGGCATTGGTTTTGGATTTAAGGTGCAGTCCTTTATGAATAATTGTTTACATCACAACCTATGTTAAACCTCCCTAAAACCCTAATAAGAACTTAGTGTGAAATATTTTTATCAAATCAGCTCATAATGGTTTGAAATGATAAATAAACAAATTTTATCTTATAATTTACTCTCTCAAGAACCTCTAGGTGCTATTGAGTTGTCGGGTGAGTGAGAAGACCTACAAGAAAGGGCTTGTTTATGAAGAAGTTAATGTAGTAGTCAAAAATTGACTTGGTCAAAGTATATAAACTGATGAAGGAAGAACTTAGAGACCCATATTTAAATTACATGATGTTTTATGGATATATTCTAGGTTGTACATGTTCGAATTTGGTGATCTAAGTAGGCCAGTCACTGATAAGCCTAATGAATCAAATAGTGTAAAACCTAGACATAAATAAGAAGATGAATTTGAGTGTATCTTCATGATATAATTATTAAAAAAAATTTACGAATATGTTTTTTGATAATTTTAAATCATTTCAATTCCTTGGATAAACTTTGGAGGTTAGGAAAAGAGATGAAAATGTTGAAGCTAAAATGGCTTATCTGGTTCAGTTTGGTCTGTGAGATATAAGGTCATGAGATTGGTCTAAAAGATCAATATTTTTATATTAAACAATATGATTTTTATTTTTAAGTATTTTATATATTTAATATAATATGTTTAATTCATTATGAATCTTTTAAAGTGTTTATATAGGTATTAGAGGTCAAATTTTTCATGACTATATTTTGAGTATTATTGTAATTCTAAGTGAGTGTTTTGATGAGTTGATATTAAATCCTTAAGCTCATAGCGATAGTGTCTAATACATTTTTTTGTGACCTTGAGGTCATTTATGTATATATACATTTGTTTATATATATATATATATATGTATATATATATATACACACACATATATATATACATATACATATACATATATATGTATATATATATATATACATATATATATATGTATATACATATATATATATGTGTATATATATATATGTATATGTATATGTGTATATATATATATATATATCCACACACACACACACATATATATATATGTATATATATACATATATTTCTATATATGTATATATATACATACATATATATATATATATATATATATATGTATATATATATATGTATATATGTATATATATACATGTATATGTATATATATACATATATATATATATATATATACAAATATACATGTATATGTATATATATACATATATATATATATATATACAAATATATATACATATATATATATACATACATATATATATATATATATATATATACATACATATATATATATACAGACATATATATATATATATATATATATAAGTATGTTTGAGATTTAGTATTGAAAGGCAAACTTTTTGGTGTATACAGGCCTAATAAGATTGAGTACTATTGAGGGTTTTTATGAAGTGGTCGGACCTAAAAGGTGTTATGGATCTCAAAGGATGTCAAAAAATGTCTATATGAATGTTTTTTTAATTTTTTTCAATGGATCAAATAATACTGTGTTGATAAGAAGGCCTAATGCAATTAGGTCTCCATGAGACCTATATGAGGAATAAGGCTTATGAGGTGTTGTGGATAAATAATAATGATTTAATAATGTTTGTAACATGTTTTAATAAATATATTAATAAAAAAATGTGGTGAGTGTGTTTTTCCAATCAAAATGTGTGTGAGTAAGAATCTTGTATATAAGCAAGGCATTTTAGGCCCATTTGGACATGTAGAGAAAAAATGAATAGATTGATAAATAAATGATAATAAAGAAGTTGGGTAAAAAAATTTAAACCCTTAGGAGAGATAAAATAATAATTTTATGAAGATAATATATGTATTTTATAGTTGAATATCAAGGTCATATTACCTATTTAGTCTTGAAGAGGGATAGTTGAGTGAAGAAGCCTAGATGTAGTTTTGAGAGAAATTAAATAGAGTAGAGCTGAAGGAGTGATCATCATATGTTGAGAGGATATAAATTTTTAATCATATATGTTTTCCTAATCTATGATAGTGGATATAGTTTAGATATATCAAATAGAGAGCTGAGTAGATGAGTATAAGAAAGAAGTGTGATTGGTTGAGTTGGTGTTTGGTCAAAGAGGGAATTGAAGCTTCCTTACATGTTGGTGCTTGTAGAATTGGTGCTTGGTAAATATGGATTTGTATCTTAGTTATATTATAGTACTTGAATAAGTTTAATTTGACTAATTTGGTGCTTAGTAATATGGGGTTTTAGCCTCCTAACAAGTGAGTTCTTGCTAAATTCAAGTGGGCAATTGATAAATTTGGGATTGGTGCTCCATGTTGGGTTAGTGATCAACTAAATTTAATACATTTTATTAATATATTTTTTTAATTTTTTTTTTTTTAAATTTAATTTACCATGAGTGTTTACCACATATGTTATGAGTTATCTTGTTTCATCCTCATGTGATTAGTTCTTAATTCACTATTAGATCACTAAGTTAATTTGAATGATTAATGAATGTTTAAGGGTAATTGATTGAAAGTTTTTAAGAATTGTTCACCTCTACCCCACTCTTAGTCATTCTGCTTCCAAAAGTTGGTATCATATCCTAGTCCTTTGAATCTGGCCTAATAGATTGAAGGTGATTCTAAGAAGCACAAGATGTTTAGTGATCAAGAGGAACAAGACAACATGTATGATGAAGAAGTATATTATGAAGGTGAAGAAAGAGAATATAAATTAGACATTTAATATGGGATCATAAATTATCTATATGATTTGAAGAATCACAATAAGAGGAAGCACGAGTTGAGATCTATGGTCAAGGATGTTAAGGAACAAATATGTACCTTAAAGAGTGGCATGGTCAAATAAGAGAAAAAGGATGAGAAGACCATCAAGGATCTCAAGAGTTAGTTATAAAGTGTTAATACAAATTTTAGATGAAAATAATTTGAGTATGATCTATTGAAGATAGAGCTAGATTCTTTGAAGGTTGAGCATGAGCAACTCATAAACAATATGAACAAGTTTAAGAAAGAGCATGATAATTCATAACACTTCAAGAGTACCAACATGAAATTAAACATGAAGAGACTAATAAAGCAACCCAATTAAATGAGTTATTACAATTCATTCAATGGTTATTATTTTGCTTGTCATATCTTCGGTCATATAGCAAGTTATTTTAAAATGGTCTCAAGGGATGATTTATCATGGGATCATGGGAGAAGGAGTGATTAGTCAAGAGGTAAGTATAGTAATGTTGTTTGCTACATTTGTCATAATGTGGGACACATTGAAATATTATGTCATAATATAGTTGTAATTCCCTCAAGACATAACAAGGTATATGGATCTCCTAGAGTGCATGATAAGGTTCAAACATTAGTATGGAACCCAAAGAAAGTTAGTACTAATCATATTCAGCCCAATAGTCAAGATGGATTATTTATTAAGGAGTAATAGAAGACTAAAAGAGAATAATATATGTTATCTTAGTATACCTTTCACATTCAAGATGAAGGCATGAAATGGTATATATATAGTGGTTGATCAAGCCATAGGACATGAGATAAAATCAAGTTCATCTCATTGAAGAAGAATGTTTTAGGAATAGTGAGATTTGGAGATAACACAACCACCAGTATAGTTGGTAAGGGTATCTTGATTTTGGATAATGGGAATACCAAGACATCAAATTTGTTGTATGTGGAAGGTTTGAAACATAACTTGATTAGTTTAAGTCAAATGTGCAACCAAGGACATACACTAACCTTTCATAAAATACGGTGTGATATAAGGAGAGCCAAATCAAGAAGGTTAATTTCCAATGCTAAGAGAACTAAGAACAATTTATATGTCTTGAATGAGATCAAGAAGGAGAGATGACTTATGAGATAGATATATGAATGTTGGCTATGGCATAAAATACTGGGTCACCTAAAATTTGACAATTTGGTCAAGATAAACACTAAAAAGTCTTTGAAATACATGTATAACTTCTCCAAACCAATAAACATAGTTTGTAAGGCATGTTAATATGGTAAGAAAAATAAAATAAGGTTCATGTCTAGGGATTACTCTACTGCAAGAACTTTGGATTTAATACACACTAATATTTATGGGCCTACAAGAATCCAAAGCATTCAAGGAGATAGCTACTTCATGTTACTTATAGATGACTACACAAGATTGACTTGGGTAGCATTTTTGAAATAAAGTTTATAATATCTTGATAAATTAAAGGCATTCAAGGCTCTTGTTAAGAATGAGAATAATGGGAAGATCAAGTGCCTAAGATCTAATAGAGGAGGATATTTTTGGTCCAATGAGTTTGATGACTTCTGTGAGGTTTATGGGATAAGGAGATAGTTCTCAACAACTAGAGCACCTTAGCATAATAGGGTAGTGTAAAGAAAGAATAGGAAAGTTCAAGAGATGGAAATAACTATGATAAATGAGCCAAGGTTAGTAGATGGATACTAGAGAGAGGTAATGAACATTGTACCCTACATTCTGAATAGAGGATAGATAATGACTAATGGAAAAAATACACCTTATGAGCTTTTAAAAGGTAGTCATACTAATGTGGAACACTTTAGAGTGTTTTGGAGTAAATGATTCATCAAAAGAATGAGGAAGACTTAGCTAAGTTTTATTCTAGGTATGTTGAAGGTATATTATTGGGATACTCATATGTGATCATATCATATAGATGTTAAAATAAGAGGTTGTAAAAGATAGTGGAAAGCACCAATATGAATATTTATGAGACAAAAAACTCACACTCACAATCAAATGATACATTAGAGAATATGGAATTTAATAATGAAGAATAAAAAATAGAGTTTTATGAGGAAAAAGAAGTTGAGGAAAGACAAGATTCAAAAGGCCCCTCAACACAAATTCAGAGAGATCATCCTAAATCACAAATAATTAGAAATAAGGATGTATGTATGAAAAAATTAAGAATATTTGTAAGTAACCTAAACCAAGAGAATATTTCTCTATTATATAAAATTTAACCTAAGAACTTTGTAGAAGAAAGAAAACACAAGTTTTACATAGGTGTTATGAATGAGAAGTTAGACTAAATAGAGAATATGAGACATGGGAATTAGTTTCTAGGACTAAAGACAAGAATGTCATTAGCACAAAATGGGCATTTATAATCATGTTTAATGAAGATAGAGAAGTCACTAAGAACAAGGCTAGATTGGTATGTGAGGGGTATGCACAAGTTAAAGGGGTACACTTTGAGGAGACCTTTAATCCAATAGCATGATTTTAGGACATTATATTATTTCTAGAATATGTAGGATTTAGGGTTCAAGGTGTACCATATGGATGTCAAATCTATCTTTCTAAATGGGAACATGGAAGAGGAGGTGTACATAGAGCAACTTGAGGGGTTCTCACTATCAGGTAATAAGGACTATGTTTGTAGATTTAAAAAGGATCTCTATGGTCCAAATCAAGATCCTAGGGATTTGTAATCTAGATTGGATAGGTATATGTTGGATTAAGGATTCAAAAGAGGAGTTAAAAATAGTAATCTATAGATAAAGATATAAGATGACCATCAATTGATTGCATATGTCTATGTGTATGACATCATCTTTAGTGGAAATAATGACAGTATGACTAAAGCCTTTGAAAATGTGATTAAGAAGGAGTTTTAAATGTCCATGTTGGGAAAACTATCATTCTTTATTGGGATATAAATCAATCAATCAAAAAGAGGTATATTCATCTCATAAGCTAAGTACATAAGAGAGATGTTGAAGAAGTTTAAAATGGAATATTGCAAGGATTTTATTACACATATGATCATAGGATGTAGGTTAATAAAGTAATATGAGTCTCCAAAGGTCAATCAGAATTCAAATAGGTCAATGATTGGAATCTTTCTATACACCACTACCTCTAAACCTAACATCATGTAAGTAGTAGGTCTTGTGGGAATATTTCAAGTAGATCTAAAATAAAATCATATATAAGAAATCAAAAGGATACTTTGGTATCTCAAGGGTACTATGGAATTTGGGTTGTGGTACCCAAAGTGCAAATATGTTAACTTGATAGCCTATGAAAATGTAGACTAGGCAAGGAGCCTAGATGATAAGAAGAGTACTAGTGGAGGATATTGATTATTAGTTTAATGCCTAGTTTCATGGAGAAGCAAGAATAAATCATCTATGGAATTATCTCTATGTAATTTTGAATACACATTAGTAGCTTCATGTTAAATCAGCTCCTATAAATGAGCTAGACCTTAAAAGACTACAAGGTGGAGTAAGAAGGTCTAAGCCCTATTTATTGTGATTGTACAAGTGTTATAAGCATCTCAAAGAATCATATCATGCACTCAAGTACTAATAAAATTCATATTAGGTATCATTGCCTAAGAGATTAGGAAAGTGAATAAAATGATAGACTTGAATATGTTTCTGCAAAGGATTAGATTATAGACATTTTGACCAAGTGACTTCCAAAGGAAAATTTTAAACATATAAGACATGAATTGGGTGTAATTCCTACCCCTAAAAGTAATTAAGGAAGAAAATTAATTAGGGGGTTATAATTAGGTGGTTCATTAGCTCTAAATGAAAATGAGTAGTGTTGAGAAGGTATGCATGGAATTAGGGGAGCTTTGTAACTCTATGTTGTGAAATATCGAGATAGTGATGTAGAAGTCATAAGAAGCATGTTTTTTTGAGGTATAGTTCAAGTGTTCCATAAGTTGTCTAAAACAATTAGTATAAACCTAAGGTGAGTTTTTATCAGCATTTCATTGTGTTGTTTATTGAAGTTTAGATCCAAAGATCAAATGGCATTTTATGGAAGACCCTTTGTCATTAATTTCAAAAGGGGAAGAATGATTAGATGGGAAAAATACAATTTTAAACTAATTTCATAGTGTAGTGTGTTTACCATCAATGATAAAGGAGGATTTTTTTAGCATGTTATTTCTATTTATGTCAAAAGGGTGCATCATGTAAAGGCATAATGATCATTGATGTCAAATGTCTATTTGTTCAAGTGCTTGAGCATGGTAGTGGCATAATTAAAGTGTTGATCAGTGAGTATTGTGGATATGAGTAGCCTTTTGAGTGTGTGTTCTTAGTTGGCAGCATGATGTTTTCAAAGGTTATTAGTGATCAAGATTGATTATGTTTGATATTAAGAAGCATATTGTGAATATTTCAAAGGTGTATCATGTCAAAATTGACTATGTGTGATATCAAGAAGTATCTTGTGAAGTTTGATGTCAAAGGTGACTAAAGACAAATGGAATTATGTGATATGTCAAGGTACATAAGAGTGTGATCATGAGAGTTGTCATAAGTAAATTCATTCATGAAAGAGAGAGTGTTGAATGGATGAGAGTTTTCATGAATGTTGTGAGCATGAAAGGTATAGGTCATGGAAAATTATTTAAAGATAACTAATGTCTACATAAGAAGTATAGTGTATGAAGACATATATAAAATTAAATGATGCCATGATATGAATAGGTATGTGTAGAAGAATGTATGTACATATTATGTCATAGTCATGGCATGAAGAGTTTCAGGTTGAGCCATGTGAATGAACCATAGTGAAATGAATGGACAAAGGTATGTGATGTGATAATGAGCATTAAGAGAGCCTTACCATTGAGGTCATTTAGAGATTATTGTCATTAAAAAGAGAATGGTTCAGTAATATGAATGTAATTTGATGTTTTATATCTACTTGTTTTATGTTTTTTTGATGTCATGACATGTAAGGAACAAGTTAAGATGTCAAGTGCATTGGAAGCTTTAGCCTAGTCATCGCATGGTGAAGGTATGAGATGGTGGCATGATGAGGTAAGTGAAATCAAGCATGTGAGAGGTTGTGAAGGTTGTGTGATAATTATAATAAGGTGTGGATTCACTCAAAAGTGTTTAAAATTAAGTCTTTAAAGGTATTTCCTTTAGTCTTGGTCTACACCTAGACCATTCTTTAGCTCTACCTAGCCTAATGAGGATCATATTTCAAGGTGAATGTGTGAAGGAGAGCATGGATAAAGGTAATTAAATTTTTTTTATGACTGATCATGAAGTATGAGGATACGGTTTCTAGGAAAAGACATGTAAAGTGGTTTTGAGGTCTCTCAAATATACAAAATGAAGGTATGCAAACTTGAGAAGGACTTTTGGGTGTTCTTTGGCATGTGTAACCTTTACATGGGAACCTAAGTTGTTAAGGAATGATGGATAAGGGTCGTAGATAATATATATAGGCATTTGTTTTGCATTTAAGGGGTAGTCCTTTATGAATAATTATTAACATCAAAATATATATTAAACATCCTTAAAACCCTAAAAAGCACTAAATGCAAAACATGTTGCATGAATAAGCTTAGAATGGATTTTAAATACTCAAGAACCTATTGGATACTATAGTGGACTCTCTCAAGCACCTCTAAGTGGTATTAAGATTTCAAGTGAGTGAGGAGACCCTATAGTTAAGGATTATTTGTGAATAAGTTGTTATAGTAGTTAAAAATTGACTTGGTCAAAGTAGAAAAATTGGAGGGAAAACTTATAGACCCATATTTCATGTCCATAATGGTTTATGGATAGATTATATGATTTAGGTGTTCAAATTTGGTGTTCCAAGTAGGCTAGTAACTAGAAGGCCTAATCAAGCAAATAGTGCAAAACCTAGGCAGAAATGAGAAGATGAATTTAAGTGTGTTTTCATGATAGAATGATGAAACCAAGTGTATGAATATGTTTTAAATAATTTTATGTCATTTTAATTCTTTGGATAAGCTTTGGATATCAAGAAAAGAGATGAAAATGTTGAAGCCAAAATGGCTTATCTATTTTAGTTTGGTCTGTGAGATATAATGTCATGAGATTGATCTGAAAGACTAATATTTTTCTATTAGAAAATATTAGTTTTGTGTTTTAGGATGTTATAAAGATTTTAGAAAATATTTTTAATTCATTAGGAGTCTTTGAAAGTGTTCATACAAGTATTGGAAGTCAAATGTTTCATGACTATGTTTTGATTATTTTGTCAATTTTGAGTGAGAGTTTTGATGAGTTGATCTTGAATATTTAATCTCTAAGTGAAAGTGTATAATGAATTTGGTAATACCCCTAAGGTAGGTCATGTTATTATATATACATACATATATATATATATATATATATATATATATATATATATATATATATATATATATATATATATATATATACATATGTGTGTGTATGTGTTTGATCGTGTTTGAGTGGCTTAAGTGTGTTTGAGATTTATTATTAAAGGGTAGACTTTTGGGTGTACATAGGCCTAATAGGACTAAGTACTATCGAGGGGTTTCATGAAGGGGTTGGACCTAAAAGGTGTTATGGAGATCAAAATATTTTAGATAAGGTTTATTTGGATGTTGTGTTAAATTTTTGTGCCATGTATGGAGGTGTAATTTTTTTTAAGGGATCAAATGGTAATGTGTTGATAAGAAGGCCTAATGCAATTATGTCTCCATGAGACCTAAAGGAGGATAAAGAATGATGAGATGTTTTGGAAAAGTAATTATGATTTATTCATATTTTTAATGTGTTAAGACCTATTTTTAATAAACTAAAGGTGGTGAGTGTGTATGGATAACCAATATGTGTGTGAGTAAGAGTATTATATAAAATCAAGGCATTTTAGGCCTATTTGGACATGTACAGAGAAATCAAATGGAATGATAAATAAATGATCCTCAGGAGGTTGGGTAACATGTTTTAAACCTTTAAGAGAGATAACATAAAAATTTCATGAGGATAATATATCTATTATGTAATTGAATATCAAGTTCATATGACCTATTCAGTCTTGAAGAGGGCTAGTTGAGCGAAGAAGCCTATATGAAGTTTTGAGAGAGATCATGTAGAATAGAGCTAAAGAAGTGATCATCATATGTTGAGAGGGTATAAAATTTTCATCATATATGTGTTATTAATGTATAAAAGTGGATATATTTCATATATATTACATAGAGAGATAAGTGAAAGAGTGGAAGAGTATAAGAAAGAAGTGTGATTAGCTAAGTTGGTGCTTGGTCAAAGAGGGAGTTAAAGCTTCCTTGCAGGTTGGTGCTTGAAAAATTGGTATTAGATGACTTGGTGCATGGTCAAGATGGAGTTGGAGATACCTTTAAAGTTGTTTCTTGTATAAGTTTCCTTTTATTAAGTTGGTGCTTAGTCATAGAGGGTTTTAGCCTCCTAGAAAGTGAGTGTTTTCCATATTCAAGTGGGTGCTTGATAAATTTTGGGTTAGTTATCCATGTTGGGTTGGTGCTCAAATAAATTTGATAAATTGTATTATAGTATAGTTTTTACAAGAATTTTTTATTGGGTTTTATTCCCCATGAGGGTTTCCCACATATGTGATGAGTTATTTTTGTTTCATGCTCATATGGCTGGTTCGTAATGCATTTTTAGATCACTAAGTTACTTTGAATGATTAATGAATTTTTAAGGGTAATTGACTGAAAGTTTTTTAAGATTAATTCACCCCCCCTCTAATTTATTATGTTTACAATAAATATTAATACCACATGGTTATATTTTCCAAGATATGGCACTATTGTATAATAACCTCAATTTCATAAAAATCTAGATTTTTAAAAAAAGTATAGCATGTATAGTCTAGGTTTTCATAGGTTTAGTTATAGCTTTACTAGTTTTGGCAAAGTTTAGCTCAGATTCATAATAATTTAACTCATAATTGTACCAATTTATCTCATATTAATACATGTTTACTTAGATTGGGGGCATCATGCATGGCATGACCATTCCCATTTATAGTTTAAACACTCAACTACAAATTATTACAACTCATTATCAAATACATATGCTCAGATATTAAATTTGGGGGCATGTGTGTAGTACATTAATTCCATTAACTCACACACTAGTTGATTAGATGGAATGACAAATTCCATGTCATTATCTATGATGTATATAATAGATATAATATTCTAGGTTGTACACCAATTTCACTCCTTACTCTATCTGTAATGGTTGGCACTCCTAAGTGGATCAAAACTACCTTGTATACCTGAGTGGCCACTGAGTTGACATTTCTATTTATACATTTCTAATTACATTTCACATTTTCAGCTTTAGATTCATCTACTACACATGGGTAGGAAATTATGGATGCATAGTCTACTTGATTTCTTGATCCACCTATATGAAAAGGTTGGACACACCACTAATCTAATCCAATCTATTCACAGATCATGATCCACTAAGTAAGAGTGGACAATGATGAAGTCCAAACTAGATTGAGTTATTGAGACACCCACACATTAGGATTTGGCAAGCCATTAACTCAATCCAATATATTCACTAATTTATCACTATATACATGCACACATAGGTTATCACCAAGTTTATGCATCAGTTCACATACCTAGTGGGGTGTATTCATTCCTTTCCTCTCTCTTATCCCTTTACTCAATTTTACTTTAATTTACATCTTTACTTAGTTTTATCTTTAATATTTATATATATTAAGTAAGGATTTATATATGCATATTTCACTTATTAGACATTCAATGGAGCATGCTTCACATACTTAGATCCAAACTCATGAGCTTCACCTCTTAAGTAAGTCTAGGTATGCTTCTTTTTTCCTTTATCCTAATCATTTCAATTTGATAAATTTATAGAATAAAAGGGGGAAAATTGATCATATAAAAGTGACACTTGAGTAATAATATTGCTACTTGAGATAACATATCCCTATCTTATCCCTAGAGCTTTTTATCACAATAATCTATCCTTCGTGAAGGCCAAAAGAATACCTAGTCATCCCTAAAGTACTTATAGACCCTTATTCTTATATCTTGGCCCTTTATTCCTAGGGTTATACCACTTGGAAACTAGTGCCATAATGGAGATAGTAGAACCACATGGTGCTAGTGTCCTAATATTAGCACTATTATCCTTTCCATCCTTTTTCATAAAAAAATATATTTTTAAATCCTAGAGCTCCTGGGGTTGGCCTAGACCTCTTTTAGCATCTAAATAGGAACTAGAATAGTATATACACATGGCATCCCTATATTCACTAGAGGGAAATTAGATGCAAATTACAAATTCAAACTCATAACATGTTGTGCACAATTAAGGTTATCAATGCCTATTCTACCCTACTTTTGCATACTAGCATATACAACATTTATAATCTTAGATTACTCAAATTTATAGTCTCAAGTACATTCAAAGCACTCAAGTAAACTATCATACTAGCTTAACTTACACTTATACTATCACTTAAGAGGGAGAAATACATTATGATTTATCCTTATTTAGAGTATTGGTATGTAGGCAACTCTCATTATAGTGGTGTGTTGATGATGTCCAACCTATCCCACTAATAAACATACTGATTTGTTTGTATAAATTAAATTCCCTAGCAACATTGAGGTTTAGGTTTTTATCATAAAATTAGTTAAAATTGACCATCTATGATATTTTAAAAGCATTCATGTAGTAATAAGCCTTATATACCCAAACACAAGTACATTTATAAGCTCAAGATAGTCCTGTACAAAGGACACTATAACCAAAATAGGGACACTAATACCACATGGTGTTCCTATCTAATTAGGGCACTATTGTCCAAGAGGGGTTTTGACACCCAAACCCTATTTTCAATATAAAAACCATCCTTTTACTCAATTTTTATCCTTTAGATCATCCATCTTAGTCATTTTATAGCTAAGTTCTTATTTACATTATTTATTACTATTTTTAGAAATGTCAAATTTATTCAATTTTTTAACAAATAGTTCTTATATTTTTTTCATATTTATAACTTAATTTATTATACTTATCTCCTTGATAACATAGGATTTACATTCACTAAATCCTTAAAGGATAAAATTGACCCACCACCTCCAAAACCTCAAGAACCTAAATCTCCCATGGAAGTCTAACAGATCTAAAACAAAAGAGGTTATAATATAGTAGAGGACTTGTAGAATATCAAATCCAACATCACACTCCATGAAATTTCACAAATCACTAAGAAAAATGATCTTTGACTAAATTCCTTAACTTAAAATCTAACTTAATGAATCCATGAAAGGTCAAAAGTAGCCCATACCAATGTGTTCATTCATAAGAATTAAATGGAAGTAACTACCTTCCTTTTATCCATAATAATATTTGTAAAAAACCTACATAATTACCTAGTGGATTTAGGATCCTCAACCAATGTAATTACAACATGCATCTATGATAAGTTAGGGTTACTCCCTATCAAGTCAGATAAGGTAGTGGTTCAAATAGACAAATCTATGGTCAAAGTGGTAGGCAAGATTTTGAATGTACACATACAGATGGAATATAAACCTAGGATTTAACACTTCATATACATCTAGGTGGTAGAGATTATTGAGGAATATGGCATGCTCCTTAGTAGAGATTGGTATAAATACCTAAATGGCTATATGGCCACAAACTTCTCTCATATGTGGCTACCATGGAAAGGGGTAACTAATCAACTAAAGGTAGATAAATATCCTCACATGAAACACATAATAACTGAGTAAAATTCCATCAATGGAAAAGTTAATCTAACATATTTATACCTAGGGATATATACATTAAGTATAAAATTAGACAAAGATACAACTAACAATCAATCAAACTTGTCAAGCCTATGGTCTCTCTCTGTAGACAAGTCCATTCCAAACAAGATAGTGGGTCCGATGTTTTACTAATATATCCTTGAGGGAAGGAATATGTAGCATCATATTGGTTATAGTTTCCTTGCACAAATAATTTTTTAGAGTGTGATGTCTTAATCCTAGGAATTTAATTTGTGTTGAAACCCAAAGAAAATGAATTAAGAGTATTTAGTGACTTTGAGCTAGTACTCAACTAGATCAGGAGTAAATTTCAATATAAAATATCATACCTTAGAATCTATAAGCACAAAAATTAGGAATTAGTCTAAATTTTTAGTTCATTCAACATCATCCCTATCCCTAGGTATGAAAACCAAATTTATGTCTCACTATATTCTATAAGATAAAACTCAACCCCCTAGCTAGCACCTTTTTTTAAGGATTCTCTATGGAACTTATCCATTTCCATTCTATCCCCAAATATGTGATGAAAATTTAATTTATTGAGTATGACCAGTAGATCATCCATTTTATTAATAGAATAAGGTCATTTAAAATCCAAATCATTGATGATTTTGACAATGACAACCCTAGGAATGAGATAAACAAGGATGGGATCCTTAATATTCATGGGAATTATATCCCAATGGGAATGAAATAATTGGAAAGAGTGTTTTATATTATGGACCCCACATTATAAATAATGAATCCCAAGTTTGAGAACCAAAACATTTATCTCATAAACCTTGGCTTGGTAGAAAAGACTCAGATGGTCAACATGGTCCTAATTAGATAGACTCTGAACTAGAATAGTTATGAAGACTACCAATGAGGTATATAGATGTAATTTTGTGGGCCTAGGAAAAACTCAAGGTCTTAAACTTGAGAGTGATTACTCATAATATCCCCTTCAAACCAAGTCATAAACCATTTCAATGGAGATAAAAATGGGTAAATACAATAATGAGAACCTTAACTCATAAAGAGATCCATAAGTTAATCACTTCTAGGATAATTTTACCAATTCACCACTCTACCTAGGTGGCCAATGTATTTCCCATGTGAAATAAAAATGGATAAATCTGCCTATATGTAGACTATCAAAACTTGAATCAAGCATTAGACAAGGATAATTACCCAAAACCTTCCTTTGATGAATTAATCCAAATGGTAAGAGGATCCAATATGATGTCCTTTCTAGATGTATTTTTAGGATATAAAAAAGTCTTGGTTAATTCAAAATAATAGTCCAAAACTAGATTCACCATAAAATGGGGCACATTTTCCTACAAGCAAATGCCTTTTGAGTTGAGCAGTGTTAGGAAAACCTTTCAAAGATCAATGGATTTTTATATCAAAAGACTAATTTGTAAGTGTATAATAATTTATTTGGATGGATTGAATTTTTTTTCAAAATATAGTTCAAATCACATATTCCACTTAGATAAAGTGTTTAAAAGGTACATAAGGTATGGTATTTCCCTAAATCCAAAAAAGAGTGTGTTCAATGTCACCAAAGGTAATATTCTCATTCATATCATCATAAAATAATGTATTCTTATTTCTTTAGAAATAAATGATGTGATTTATAAATTACCTTTACCTAATAGAAATAAATAATTGAAATCCTTCTTTGAAAAAATCAACTTTATTTATAAACTCATTTATAGATTTGTTGAACTTGTAAAACCCCTGAATGTTTTATTAAAATAGGATGCAAAGGTGGAATGGTACATAAATTCAAAAAATTATTTTTAGGTTATCAAATATTCCATTATTAAAAACCTAATGCTTATCATCTAAGACTAAATTATAGATTATTACATGTACCCCTTTTCTTACAAACACACCATAGTTGCCTATCACACCCAGCTATTGGATGGAGGGGAACATCCCATTTATTTCATGAAAACTAATATCAAGGATATAGAACTGAGATATTATATTCTAGACAAACATTCATATGCCTTGGTTAAAGTTGTGAAGAAATTTAAATGCTACATTATTAGGAATAAGGCACACCCATCATCTTAGACCCACCCACAAAATAAATGTTGGGGTAGGGCCAATTGGGTGAACATATTGGCTGATGGATGATAAAGTTACAAGAGTATAAATTAGAGATAAAAGTTTCTAAATTAGTCTAAATACATGGCCTTACCTAGTTGATAACTGAGATAGACCCAAGAATAATTTTATAATAAGTAGACCTAGAGTTAGTTTCACAACTAGACCTATATGCCTCAATTATGCATTTCCTACTCTATGGAAATACACCTCCTAGACTCAACCATATATAAAATATCTCTCTCTAGTTGAAGAGTGAAAAATATATGCTAAATAAATGAATTATCTTTAAAATGAATCATGAAGGAGTCTACCTCGGATACTTGTCACCAAATGAGGCCAAGGAAGTGATGGCAATTTTCTATGAAAGACTAGTGTCTGGTCACCCTACAATGAATGCCATGGCACATAGGATCCTTTGGGTGGTTTAATAATAGCCTAATTTTTTTTAAAGATGTTCATGATCATGTCTACATTTTCCATTAGATATAGAACTTTTCCAAGAAGGAAACCCATGAAATAATTCCACTTCATCCCATGGTGGAGTCAACACCATTTTCCATTATGAAATCATTGAATGCACCTTTAGGCACAAAATATGTAATCTTATTTCTTTCAAATTCAAAATATATTGAGATAGGTGCACAAAGTGATGCAATATAGGACTATAAGTCCACTTCCCATAATTTGGAGGTATAATGTGTTATTTTTTATTAACTTTATCATTTATAATAAAATTTCCATACATTATTTCAAGAATAAATAAATAACAATAAAATCATTAGCTATCTCAAATAATCTTCAATAATTTTTAGTTACATATTTACATGTTAGAATTAAATCCAATATAGTTTGAGTATGGTATGAATGAATTTTTGACATAAATATGCTCCACCTTATCTTCCTAAGTAATATGTAACTACATATACATTTTCATATCCTTATTTTGGTAAAATATGTATCTATACATTAATGTAAGTCCTTAATATCATAACTAAATATTTTTTAGAGTGTACCTAGACTTGTATGCTTTATCATTCCTCTTGATATTTTTGGTTAGAATTCCTTCATGAGGCCTTTTATATATCATATTATCAAATTAAAATTAGGTACCTATTGTCATTCATGCTAACATAATAAAATATAAATAACCAAATAAATTGTCCCACAAAATACAAATAAAAATAAAGAGGGTAAAGGGCTGATAAAACCAAGATACACTAGTTTAAAAACCTATTCAATATACACAAGATATATTCCATGAATCATTAAATTTGTCCCAAGAAACAAAATGGGAGAAAATTTAGAGAATAATAAGAGACAAGATGGAATAAGGGATCCCCAAGATAAAAATACACAAAAGATAGAAAAATAGAATTAATAATAAAGGATGATGCTACATAAAGAATAAGGATAGATTAAAAAGATATGGGAATTGATAATATTTACCTGAAGTAAATTGATGTAGCACATGCATAAAATAAACTATTTTTTTTTAAATAATAAACCTATAAAATAATTAGGTGTCCACATGATTCCCCTTGTTTTATGTGAATATGTGATGTGAATGGATGTATGCATCAAAGTAAAAAATGTTAATCTAAAACACTCACTTACACTTACCTTAGGAAGGAAGGAATAAACATTTGAATGATTCCCCTATACTAAAATTCTTAAAAACTATAGTATACATGTCAACAATGGCCATTTTCTAACCAGTATTCAATTTTTTATTAAATAAGTGAAAATATAGTAATAAGTATTTAAAAAATCAGCATATGAATGAATACAAATGATGGTTCCCAAACCATGTTGTCATAAATAATTAAAAAAACCATATCAATCTCTTCTATTATTCTCTTATGATTATAAATTTTGAAGTAAGTTATGACAAATAAATTTTAGTTCTTTATTGGAAAGGTAGATGAATTCTATCTAGAGATATTTGGCACATTTTTTCCTCAAATCCACTCATATTGATTGATAATTTTGTAAACATCACTCAATAATTTAGTAAATTTCACTCATATCTCTTACTATCAAATTTTTTGAAAAAAAATATAGATATATGCCTTCATTTTGATGTGAGGTATGTGTAAACATGTTTCTAAAAGTCACACATCTCAAAATAAAAATTTATGTGTATCATGTGTCATTACATAATATACATAAAGATGTTAGTATTATTGAAGATTTTCTAAAAATACATATATGTATCTATTGTATAATATCATTATGTATGCTAAATAGTAATATAAAACTCAAGTGATAGTGAGAGAAAGTACTATTCCCCAATATGATTAATAAGATAAAATTTTATCATGTAAGTGCAAAACCATATAGAAAAAATAACAATGTGCAAAGATTAATACATATGTGCCTCCAGCTATGAGAATGAAATAATGAGGGGCCAAAAGTGTCCCCTGATGTAAAAATGTGATTAGAAAAAAATTATGCCTCCATGTAAACTTCATATATGTAATATATAGATAATAATCCTTAGGATAAATTCAATAGTACATTTCCACAATGGTGGGACATAAATTCAATAATCACTAGATCTCGAATGGGTATAGTTCTGTCAATGGAAATGAGTAATATATGTAATGTTATGGATTCAATGGAATCATTGTCAACATAATATAGAACAAAAAAAAATATATCATAAGTGAATATGGGTATAATGTTGCCAAATGTAACATAGGTATCAAATAAATAGAAATCATTTTAATAGATAGTAAACAAGCTAATGCAATGTAGGGCTCTCATAAAGGTATAATGAAATTTACTCATTATACAAGAGGGGGAATTTTATATATCATATACCAATGAATCATCATAATGTGTATCAATAAATGTAATTTTCATAAGAATCAACATGTAAGAGAATCCTATCAGATCACGAAAATGCTAAGAATAAATAATAAATGCCATAAAAGTCACAATAAATTCTACATTCATAAGAACAATGATTCATGGTATGCAATAATGTGAATAAGTGAGAAAAAATCCATTATATCCTCTCATGATGTGAAATAGAATGTCCAAATATCAAAATCAACTAACATGAGGTGTTATTTGATTTTTGGCAATATAAAAGCTATTCAGATTATATATGTAACTCCATTTCATATTTTTAAAAATCATTTATACTTATAACTTATCAATTATATTTTATAGATCTAACATTTGACACCATCTTTGTGATATAGGCCATGATTAATTATATTTTAAATTGAGTGAGAGTACAAGTGGTTGTTAGGAAAGTTGTCATGGAGGTATATCCCCCTCTTTAGTAAATTTTTTGAATGTTTCTTAGTTTTTAATTTAATGAGTTTATTTACTATTTATGACCTCTACCTAATTTACACCCTAGCTGATGAATTATTCCCTTACCTACTGAATATGTTCCATATCTTGTCAAAGTTTTTACTATATCCCAATAAATCTATATTTGCATCTATAAAATATATCACTAAAACTAACTTTATACATGTTTAATATGACCTTTAATTTTTTAATGTGAATAATATACCATTAAATATGACTTATGTATCATTCGATCCAACACTTATAAAAAATGTCTATATCTATAATAATTATCATGTTTTTATTGGCATTCTTATCTATATTAATTGATATTTGCTTTTTTTAGTTGTGATGTTAGCTTATGATACATATTGATTATTATATATATAGTCAAGATTTAAGGTCCATTTCATAGTTGGTCCTTAGTGAATAGGATCAAGCCCTAGTTGAGATTTCATATTTTGACTTATGTACCTTCTTAATCCCTACAAGGGAGATTCTAGTGACTCTTTAAGGCATATGTAACATACTAAATCTACTTAATTAAGGTCTGAAGGTAGGGGTTGTGTCTTTTTCTTAGAATAATATATGCCTAGCTAGGAAATACTACATGGGTAGGAAAGCATGCCAAAAGAGGACTAATGATATATTTTGTCTTACTAATATCATGATAGACACAATTATATGTTTTTATTAGTACATTTAAATTTTATTTTCCATTATTATCTTACTTTATATCAGTGGTTATGAAATTTTTAATGATCTCAAGCCTAAAATTTAGGATATAGAGGAGTATGACATTATATATAGCTGGGGTCGATCAATCATTAGTCATTTTTACATATATTTGTATCAATTTAATATTGAGATGGGTTACAATGGTATTATATTTATCACATTATTATAGGTATAGGCATATGAGTACATTGTAATCATATGGACACTAGGGCCTCCTATTCTTGTGTGGATACTAGTAGAGCCTTATTTTACATGATGGATATACATGTGGGCTTGTAAGGTGGATGGTTGAGACATCAAAAAAATTCAAAGATTAATTTTATATGTTTTATTAAGATTAAATAGTGTGGATAATGTAAAAATTACATCCTTCCTTTCCATATATTCTTACTTAATGCACTAAATCAGAGTGAATATGAATTAGCATGGTGATCTATAATATTTATAGTTTGATCATGATACTCAAATTATTTTTATTAATCAAGATAGGATACAAGAATGGCATGTGTGGAAGTAATAATTTATATGTCCCATATGATATAGAGAGGTTTGGGCCCCTAATAATGATGATATTGAGAGTATAGCTATGTGGGAGATAGATCCTCCTTTTATTGGTCTCAGAATGGATGATTTAGGGTTCACTAATAGATATACTTTACGGTGGGTGAGAACTTAGGAAATTATCATGTATCCATCCCTAGTATTAGTGGGTGATAGTGATGTTGGTGGAGGTGGTGATGGATCCATGCTATATATATCATTATATGTGGTATTAGAAGGAGTGGGTCAAGGAGTATAGTATATGATTGTATTATGACCATATTATATGTATCTCCTGTAGATGATTGTTATTATATATTTCCTTGTATAGTTTAAATGTTATCAATTATTTTGGTTTATATTTTTCTAGTATTGAATAGTTGGGTCACTATCATTGATATATTTATGTACTTTTTTATTCATGATATCATGAATTTTGAGGGACCACTTGAGAGGACCACATATGATTCATATGACTATGCCTTTTTTTACCCTATGGAATAATTGAGGAGAGATTTATTTTTGGAGTAGTAGATTTATTATGATTATAATATAATTCCCCATGTATTGATCTATGGCACCCATGTCAAACTCAACTTATTTATCACATTCAATGCATTCAGAGACTCCGTAGTGCTTGTGGAAATTCAAATATATATTTTTTCATTATGTGATTTTTTTATTTTTCCATGAGATGTTGAGTTTTTTTTTTTAAATAATAAACCTAAATAAATAATAAACCATGTCAAATAAAATAATTCAGTTTAAAAATTATTAAAAAAATTGAATATTAAAAATGTGTGGGTACATGCATTCTAGGAAGGATATAAACATTTGATAGTCTTAGGGTAGGCTTACTAAGTATCCTATAGGAACTATGATTATAACATATTTTTAATGGAATGTGAAAGTTTAAAGGTTGTTAAGTGAAATTTTAAGTACAGTTCTTGCAATTTCAAGAAGCCCATGTGGGAACGTAATAAATTAATTGCACTTTTTGAATGTATAGTAAATTGGGTTTACTTGTGCAAGTACACCAACATGGGACATGTAAGATAAATAAATTCAAGTGTAATAATAAATGTGGGATTGTGATAAAATAAAATTATATTTTAAGAAAGGTAATTTTCATGTAATAAAGTAGATCATCGTGAATTATTTTTGGTAGAGTCTTGGAGAAGGACATGGATAAGTGTCATAATTATATAGTTACAAAGTTTAGGAGTTTTATCTTTATTTTCTAATTCCTTGATTAATTGGGGATTTAATATCCATTTTTGTAGTTGTTTTTGGTAATATTATTGAGGAGGTAGCCTTGTATAAATTATCTAGGAGTGCTCTCAAGAGGTGCTTGGAGACTCAAGATGACTTCTTGTTCCCCATCACTTGTGCTCTCTATGTTCACTAGGTTTGGTTAGTTTTATTTACTTTTTTTATGAATGAATTATGTCATTATAATGGTAAACATATGATTAATATAAGGATAACCTATATTTTTATTATTTTATGGATCGTAATGTCCCTTTCCTTAAAATGCTAAAAAGAGTAAAGATTTTGATGTAGGGGCATCACCTTAGGAAGTATTTAGGACAATTTTGGATTTTTTTACATTGGATAAGGATTAAGAATGATTTGGATGGAATTATAATAACTAAAACTTATTTATGTTTCATTTTTATATATTAGGTGTTTCTGTATCTAGTTCAAATTTTCAAATTTGAATTTCCTACCAAAACTTGTAGTTAAAAAATTTGAATTTTGTAGTGTTTTAGGAATTAAAAGGTTGTGAAATGGTATAAAAAATTTCAATAACATGTGTGATATGATATTAGGGACATTTAGGATGATTTTGAAGGCTGAAAGTGTCATACATGTAGAAAATCAATTTTTGGGCTTCTCACCTCAAGCAAGGTAAGTTGATGAACATTGATGACCTCATCAAAAATTGGTTACGAAATGGTTACCAAGATAAAAAAGAAGAGATTTTTGGAATGGATATATGTTTGTTACATTTTTTTGGGTCTAATCCTTCAAATAATAATGATAATAAAATATGTCTAAAAAAGTTGTTACACATACCCTATTTAGTCATAGTTTGATAATGAGAGTAGACTGTATATATTCAAAAAGTTTCATGATTTAACACCAATGAAATTTATTAATTTATTCAAATGTTTTTAAGATTTATTAATTTTTTATTATTTTTAATTTTTAAGAAATGATCATCAATTCATTCATGAAACAATAGTATTGTTACAAACCCCTGTTATGGGTATCTATTTGTTAAACATAGTCCAAAATGTATTTTGATGGAAAGACCTTCATCTCAATTGGTGATATGATATAGTAAGTTTATAGATGATTGAAATTTATTAAGGAGTCTAAAATCAAACGAAAAATTCAAATTTGTTCTTTGATACTTGCAATAGATTGGAAAATCCCTATATACTGTGGAAGTCTTTCCATATTTAAATTTTGATTATGTTTCCTAAAATAAGGATCCATAAAATAATAATTAAAGGAATTTATATAATAATGTGAGTAATTTTAATGTATTGGAAAATTTTATTAACATTAAAAATAGTTTTTCATGCTATATATTCATCTTAACAGTTTATAGACCTGTAAGTGCATAATTAAACACACAATCAGTTGTGTTTGGAGTGGGTATTTGTTAATAGTAGGTTGATCAATGTGAGATAATGATTGGAATGGTTGACCAATTTTGAAACAGTCCTATTAAACATGTTTTGAACCTTTTAAACCTAACAAATATCACATAGCTGAATTTTAACCTTTCTCATGTTGTCTTAGTCCTCCATTTGCCCCAATATAGGGTTTCATCAATAACTAAAGATTGAACTATCCAAATTTCATAGATTTTTTTATTAACCTATTAAAGCTCCTATAACATATTCTTGATTTTAAAATAAATTACATATATTATAGTATGGATTTGGAAAGAACCAAGGAGAACTAGGCCTAGAAAGGGCTAATTAGATAGGCCTAGGAGAGAATAAGTGGACTTTTTGAAAGAGTTGGACCTAAAAATTTTAACCAAAGATAGTTGAAAATAAAGGGTACTCAAAACTTTCATCAAATTTTTGATATTCATTGTAAGTTTTATATATTATTATAAAAATAGTCTCAACAAGGATAGTAGAAGGGTCTAGTGTACTGAGAGATTGGCAAAACATTGTGTATTAAACCTTTTGAAATGGAATATATGCATCATTTTTGGTATCAAAGACAACTTTGGATACCTTATAACAAGTGGGAGAGAGATTAATATTGATGTAAGAGTATAACTAATTTTTTTGATAGATTATCTACACAAAGGTTCACAATACCACCTAGAAGGAACAAAGGAGGTGCAACAAGGAACTAAGGCAATCAAGATGATGTGTTAGTAGAGATGAGAGAAATGTGGCTAAATTTTTATGTAAGGATAATAGATATATAAATATACCAAAGAAGATGAGTCATAATAGGGGATTTTAATGACAAGGAAGATGAGCCACTAGACCAAGAAGAGGTAGAGGGAGAAGAGACAGTTGAAGGACCTGAAGATCAAGGAGTAGAGAAACTTGTGAAGGTGATCATGAGTTAGGGTTCCAAACCAATGGTGAAATTACCTACCTATGTAGGTGGTCTTAAATGGAGATGAGATCATGGATTGGGTGAATGAGCTACATAAATACTTTGAGTATGAGGAGGTACCTAATGATAAAAAGGTCATGTTTGAAAGAGTTAAGATTTAAGGGATTGATTCATTGTGGTGAGACTTCACACAAGATGAGAGAAGAAATAAGGTGAAGAATAAGATCACCTCTTGGGATAGGATGGTGGCCAAGCTCAAAGACAAGTTGTTATTAGGTGATTATGAGACAAACTTATTTAGGTAATTATAGAATCTAAAGCAAAAAGAAATGAGTGCGAAGGCATATATAGAGGATTTTTATAAGTTGACCATCAAGTATAGTCATGTTGAGGTATATAGAGATAAAGTGGAAAGATACTTGAATGGCTTAAGATATAATTTCCAAGATGAGTTAGCACTTGTGAACCCAAGGAAACTAGAGGAGTGCTATCAATTTGAACTCAAGGCTAAAGATAAGTTGAATAAGATTAAAAATTAGTAGAATAGAGGAAGGGGCATGAATTTTAGAGGTAGAGGATAGCAAGGAGGTATAAATACCTAAAAAAAATCTTTAGAGTGAATCAATCACTTCACAAGAGAAATCCACTCAATTTGGAGGTGGATTTAGAGGAATAAGACCATAAAATAGAGGTGGATATTCATTAAGGTGTAGAGGATCTAGTGGATTTGTAGGCAAATGTTTTAAGTGTAACAAGTATGTTGGCCACAAACATTTAGAGTGTCTAGAAGACCATCCAAAAAGAAGCCCAAAGAGTGAAATAAGAAATTAGATTACACAAGGAGGAGATGAAGAGAGTGTTTTTTATCCATCATAAATGGTAGAGCCTGAATTAGGAGAATCATTGCTCATGAGGAGGGTGTTGATCAAGTCACCCAAGGAGAAGGAGCCACCACAAAGGAAAAATCTCTTTAATACATCATGCAAATGCTAACGTAAGTGTTGTAAGATGGTTATAGATTTAGGTAGTATAGACAATCTTGTTTTAGTAGAGATGGTTCATAAGCATAGGCTAAAGAAATTACCTAAACCTACTCTATATAAGGTGTCATGGTTAAATAAGTGACAAAAAATTTTGGTTAGTGAGTAGAATTGGGTAGGATTTTAAATTAGAACATACAAATATAGGGTGTTTTTTGATGGCATCCCCATGAATGTGTGCCATGTGCTTTTGCGAAGGCCTTGGAAATATTATAGATAAACCACCCATGATGGAAGAAAGAATGTGTATACCTTGACTAAGGATGTAATTAATTACACTTCGTTGCCCTTGAAGGATGAAGAAAATGATCAACATACTGGTTCACATGTACTGATGGTAAATGGAAAAGAGTTCTTAAATTCCATGCATGAAGAGATAGGTTTCACTTTATTCATTAAGCCTATGACTATTATGACAACTACTAAAATCAATGTGCTACCCTTGGAGATTCAAGAAATGTTAGAAATTTATGTTGATATAGTTTTTGTTGAGCTACCCAACACATTATCACTAATGAGGAGTATAACACACCACATAGACTTTTTACCTAGAGCTAGTCTACCAAATAAGGATACATATAAAATGACCACATAAGAGAATGTTGAGATAAAAATACAATTGTAGGAGTTTCTTGACAAATGGCTAATCAAAGAGAGATTGAGCCCATGTTAAATACCCATGGTATTGGTTCCAAATAAGGAAGGTGAATGGATGATGTGCACTAATTCTAGGGCCATCAATAATATAACTATAAGGTATACATTTGAAATTCCTAAGATGGAGGATTTAATGGATTTCTTGAGTGGATCAAGCTATTTTTTAAGATAGACCTCAAGAGTGGCTACTACTAGATAAGGATTAGACAAGGAGATGAATGGAAAACTTCTTTCAAATTGAATGAAGGTTTCTATGAATGGTTGGTCATGCCATTTGGTTTAACTAATGAACCTATTACTTTCATGAGGTTAATGAATAAAGTTTTAAAAGAATTCATAGGCAAGTTTGTAGGGTTTTATCTAGATGACATATTAATTTATAGCTAAAGCAAGGAGTAACACCTTCATCATTTGGAATTGGTGATAAGGGGGTTGTAAGAAGAGAGGTTATTGATCAACCTCAAGAAGTGTGACTTAATGAAAAGGGATCTTTTGTACCTTGGTTTTGTAATTTCACAAGGCATGCTAAAGATGGACAAGAATAAGGTGAAGGTAATCATGGACTGGCCAACACCTAGGACAATAAGAGATGCATGAAGTTTTCATAGATTAGTGAGTTTATATAAGTATTATAAAATACACTTTAGTGGAATATGTGTTCCCATTATTGGCACTATTAAGGAAGGTAAGAAAAGCTTTTTTTTGGAATGAACAAGTAGAAAAAGGTTTCTAGTACTTGAAGTAAAATGTCATCAAGTAGCCCATACTAGCATTTCTCGAGTTCAACAAAGTGTTCTAGATTGAGTAAGATACAAGTGGTGTAGACATATGGGTTTTCCTAAGATAAGAGGGTGGATTTATAGCCTACTTTAGTGAGAAGATAAATGATGTTAAAAAGAGATACTCATCCTATGACTTGGAGTTTTATGAAATGGTGGAAGTATTGAAAAATTGAAGGCATTATCTTATGCCATAAAAATTCATAGTATACATGAATAACCATGCACTTTAGTTCATATACAATCAGCCTAAGTTGAACCAAAGACATGTTAAATGGGTGTAGTACATGCAAAAATTTACTTTCATCATCAAGCACAAGAAAGGACAAAGTAATAAAGTGAAATATGCATTGAGTAGGAGGGTCTTATTGGTGCATGTAATTTAGTTAGAGAGTGTGGGCATTAAAACACTGAAATATTTGTATGAGGATGATGAGGACTTCAAGGAGGCATACCATGCATGCAAGAGTCCTAATACACTCAACAAGGAGCCATGGTTGTACTATGTAATTCAATATGGATTTTTGTTCAAGGGAGTATAGTTATGTGTACCAAATAATTCAATAAGAGGTAATCTGATCCAAGAAAAGCATAGTGGAAACATGGTAGGCCATTTTGGGCTTGACAAGACATTGGAGTTGCTTACTAGAAATTAATTTTATCCTAGAATTCAAGAAGAAGTGAGAAGGTATGTATAAAGGTGTAAATTTTTTCGATTAGCCAAGGGTAAGATTACTAATGCAGGTTTGTACCAGTCCATACAAATCCCACATAGGCCATGAGAATCCATCAATATGTATTTTGTGATAGGATTACCTATAACACAAAAGGGGTTTTGATTCTATTTTTATAGTTGTTGATAGGTTCTCCAAAATGGCACATTTTATACCATTTAGAACTACTAATGATGTAACACATGTGGCTAATTTATTCTTTAAGGAGGTTGTGAGGCTTCATGGATTGCCCATGAATATTGTTTTTGATAAGGATACCAAGTTTCTTGATCACTTCTGGAGGACATTTTAGAAGAATCTAGGCACTAATTTGAGTTTCAGTTTAGCCTACCATCTTTAGATAGATGGGGAAACTGAGGTGGTGAATAAAATCCTAGGGAACTTGTTGATGTGTTTGTCTAAATACCATCCCAAGTAGTGGTATCTTGTGTTATCTCAAATAAACTTTTCGTACAATGATTCAACTAACAAGAGCATTATAAAGAGATCATTCTAGGTAGTCTATGCATGTAACCAAGAGATTATAGATATCTGACATATGGACAAGAGAAGTGTTAAAGGTGAGGAGCTTGAAATAACTATGAAATAGGTGCATGAACATATGAGAAAGTATTTGGAGTCTAGTGTTGACTAGTATAATAAGTAGGTAGATTTGAGTAGGATAGAAATCAATTCCAAGTTGGAGACTTGGTACTAGCTCATCTAAGAAAGGAAAAGTTTCCCAAAGGAGAATACAATGAGCTGAAGATGAAGAAGATAGGTCCTTACAAGATACTCAGGAAATTTTCCAATAATGCATATGAGTTGGAGTTACCTAGTGGAGTTGAAATTTCACCTATTTTCAATCTTTCAAATTTGTATCCTTATAGAGAAGAAGATGAAGGAGAAAATATAGCTGGTGATTATGCTAAAATAGGCCATGATTTGACATAGTAGTTGCCTAAGGACAAAATAGAGGCATTGGAATGTATATTGGACAAGCATGTGACTACAAGAACTAGAGACAAGCAATATTTCAAGTATCTTGTAAAATGGAAGAACCATCCAGTGGAGGATGCTACATGGATGAATAAACATGAGATATTAAAGTGAAGGAGTAATATGGAAGTACTCATGGGAAATATCCCATGAGTATTCTTTTCCTTCCTTGGGAGTATGATGTAGGGGAATCACTCTTAGGAAGTATTTTAGGACAATTTTGACTTTTTTTGAATTATATAATGCTTAAGAATTCTTTGGATGGCCTTAGAAGGCATAAAACTTGTTTATTTTTCATTTTGATATCTTAGGTGTATTTTTAGCTAGTTCAAATTTTCAAATTTGAAACTGCCAAAATTTGAATTTTGTAGTGGTTGTTTAGGAATTGTAGGGTTGTGAAATGGTCTAAACAACTTAATGAACATGTGGCATATGATTTTATGGACCTTTATGAAAATTTAAAAGTCCTAAAGTGTCTTACATGTAGAAAATTATTTTTTTAGCTTATCACCTTAAGCAAGGTAAGCTAATGAACATTGATGACCTCATCAAAAATTGTTTACCAAATGGTTACCAAGATAAAAAATAAGATATTTTTTGAATTTAGGTGTGGTTTTTGCATTTTTTTGGTCCAAGACTTCAAATAATAATTATAAAAAATTCTCTATCCAAGAAAGTTGTTACATAGACCTTGTTTAGTCATATTTTGATAATGTAAGCAGACTACATATATTTAAAAAGTTTCATGATTTAAAACCAATGAAATTGGCTAATTTATTAACATGTTTTGAATATTTTTTAATGTTTTATGATTTCATCATTTTTAATAAATGATCATCAATTCATTCATGAAATAATAGTATTGTTACAAACCCCTGTTTTGGGTATCTGTTTGTTGAACATAATCTGAAATGTATTTTGATGGAAAGACATTCATCTAAATTAATGGTATGATGTATTACATTTATATATTATTAAAATTCATTAAGGATTCTAAAATCAAAGGAAAGATTCGAATTTTTTCTTTGATACTTGTAAAAGATTGGAAAACCCTTGTATACTATGGCAGTCTTTACACAATTAAATTTTGACTATGTTTCCTAAAAGAAGGATACAAAAATAAATAATTAAAGGTATTGAGATAATAAGGTGAGTATTTTTAACGTATTTTAAAATTTTATTAACATTAAAACTAGTTTTTCTTTCTATATATTCATTCTTATAGTTTATAGACCTATAAGTGCATAATTACACACATAATCAATTGTGTTTAGAGTGGGTATTTGATAACAATAGGTTGATCAATGTGAGATAATGATTATAATGGTTTTACCATGTTTAAATATTCCTATTAAACTTATTTTTAACCTTTGAAACTTGATAAAGATCACACTATTGAAATTTAACCTCTTTCAGGTTGTCTCCATCCTCTATTTGCCCTAATCTAGGGTTTCATCAGTAACTAAAGATTGAACCATCCAAATTGCATAAAATTTTGTATTATTAACTGATTGGAGGTTATCTAACATATTTTTGAGTTTAAAATAAATTATAGATACCATATTATGTATTTTTAAAGAACCAAGGAGAACTAGGCCTAGAAAGGGCTAATTAGATAGGCCTATGAGAGAGAAAGTGGACTTGTTGAAAGAGTTGGACCTTAAAATTTTTACCATAGATAGTTTCCAATAAATAATACTCAAAAATGTCATCATTTTTTCAATATTAATTATAATTTTTCCATACTATAAAAAACAAATTAATAGGGCTAGTAAAAGGGTCTAGTGTAATGATAGATTGTCAAAACATTGCATATTGAAACCTTTGCAAGGGAATGTCTGCATCAAATTTCATTTGAAGTAGTTTTAATATTTTATGTTAAAATTATAGGAACAAATTTGATTACTAATGTAAATATTAATTTAATTTCTAATATATAAGGTTTTTTAAAAATATAACAAGATACTTGATTTATGATTTTAAATCAACCTCTAAACTATTTTGTTGTAATTGTCAAAATTGTGATTGTTAGAAAAAATTTACTTATAATGAGGGAGATGTAACCTAGTTTTTACATTCAAAATATTTTTTTATTATATAGGGTAAAAATGGGTATATAAAGGTCCTATAATCTAGAAAATATAAAAAAAAATATAAAAATAATCCCAAATAATACTATAATCAAACATCCCCCATGAAGTCATCAATCTTCCACCAAAATTTAGAAAAACAAATACCAAGCATAGTATTTGATTAAAATATAATAGGAAGTACCTAAAAAAAAGTAGATGATTCATTAGAAATAAATTAGTTTATCAAAGACACATTCCCAATATCTTCTTTTTTCTTTGTGGTATTATCTTTCTTTAGACTCCCTAAGTTAAATTTACTTGGTCCCTCTATATTTTCATCTATGTCTCTCTTCTTTGCAGTGGCATATTTGCCTTTCTTCCCATTATTCCTATTATTTGGTTTGGTCTTTGTCATATCGTGATGTTTTTTTACCTCTTTAATTTTTGTTTTCTTGATTGTAAGGTATTCCTTCAAAGTTAGATTTAACATGTTGGTTGTTTATTTCCACATTCGCCCCCACATTTACCAACTCCAAAAGTCTAGATTTTGACCAATTCCAACTTCATCACCATGGTTTATTATTTCAAATCCCTAAAAATATCCATTTGGAAGGTTACTTTGAACTCCATGCTAGTAGGTTTGGCCTCCCATTCCTTTAGTTCCATGTTTATAGGATTAGGAGAAACCATGATTTCACTCCTCTTAGTTTCACCTTGTGTTTTATCCACCTTGTTTATAACTTTACCTTTTCCTTTGTCCTTGAACCTAGTAGGAGAATTGCTTGAGGCAAATTCTAGGAGGACAATCTTCATCTCAACCTTTCCAGGATGAGACTTCTTCTTTTTACCTTCCAAGCAATCTCTTTGCCTTTACTCTTCAGATATTTATTTTCATTAAGAATATTTATATGAATAAATTATGAGGATTATATGATTTTTCTAATTTTTAGTGTGAGAATAATTAGATGTGAAAAATTATTAGTGATCTGTAAACAAAAGTTTCTTCCCTAATAATAGTTTATTAAAGTATCACTTACCCATCAAATAAATATCATTTCTGAGTTAAGATTCATTTTATTGTATTACATTTTCATTATATAAACATATAATGACATTAAATTTATAAAACATACAATTATATATTGATAAAATAGATCATAAATAACGTATATGTATATACACATTTATAAACCATTAAATTTGAGTTCAAATCCCTAGGAAGGGGAAATAACACATTATTTTCCCCACACACACACATGTGCGTGCACATTCTTTTCCCCCCACACACACACACACACACACACACACACACACACACAAGGATCATGTTAGGGTTGAGCCCACCCAAATCTCAACTATGTGCCATAGAGTTACATAATATGTTTATATTCATTGGTATTAGATGTTGGGATGGATGGACACATAATAATAAATGTTAGGACTATTTAGTCATGGCCATGCTTAGGGGGTGGGACATGAATTTCCACTCGTCTACATTTTATTAAAGTGATATAGTCACTATTTCTTGTAATGACTAAATTTTAACCCTTTATTCCAAACCATGGATCATTCACACACAAACACACATTTTATTTGATATATACATTATGTATATATCCTCCTCTTTTATTGAGACATGGAAACCCTGACTTGTAATGGTCAATAAAACATGAAGAAAAAATGAAAATTTTTAAAAATGAATTAGATAATAAAAAATATCAAAGTGAGAGTTGGCCTAAGGTTTGAGTCCAATGGTTGGGGCTTATTTGATCCATAAATAGGATCACATACTCTATTGTTAAGAGTACATTAAATTTTTTAAACTTAGATTTAAATTTAATTGTTAACCAATATCTTAATGATCCTCCTAACCCATTTAATAGTATATCTTTCTTGAATAACTTCATTAAAAATAATATTTGAGATTTCCAAAAAATATCAAAAATTAATTATAAACTTTTATACAAAGGATTTTTTTGTTATATTTTTAATAACTACTCAAGAATGTACTCAAGGGATTGGTGTATTGATGAGGTATATGTATTTTGTACTCATAAACCCAATTTCTACTCTCATTATGTACATGAGGACTCTTTTAACAAGTGTCCATGTGGACCAAGTAGAACACAATGTGGTGTTTCAGATGTGAATCATTCGATGGACATTATGGACCTAAACTCACCCACATATCCCAATTCAAGAATGTACTCCCCCATTACTCTAGTTCATAACTATTGTATATCAAAAGAATTTATCCAAACATTTTAGTACTCAAGGGATTAGTGTATTGGTGAGATGAAAGTAGTTTATATTCATCAACCCAAGTTCCATCCCCATTGTGTACATGAAGACTCTTTCAACAAATGGCCATGTGGACACCTTGAGGTAGGGGTTGCACTTCTCTTTGTGGACCAAGAAGAACATAGTGGGGTGTTTTAGGTGTGAATCATTTAGTGGACATTATGGACCCATGCCCACCCACATGTCCAAATTTGAGAAGGTGCTTGCCCATTACTTTGGTTCATAGCTTTGATATATCAAAATAATTTATCTCAACATTTTATCTCTATGGCAGTGACCAAATGGCAAGGAAGGTGGGCTTTACCCATGAGGTCCCATGTTTGAGTCTCCCTTTCTATTGGTAGTTGACTCCTTAGGTGGCACTACTTCTCATGGGTCTAGAAGGCTCCTTTAAGTCAAAAAAGAATCAATTACCAATTAAAAATTAATAACTAATCAACAATGACATATTTTAATGACTTATTTACACGTCAAATTAAACCCTAAAATTTTACCATAAAATATTTAATATCTATATGAATAAATTAGTCTTGTAGGCATAAAATTAAACTACTCATGTGGTATTTTTGAATCAATTTGAATTACGTATTGCATATCCTATGCATCTAATTTAAAAATTTATTTCATGTCAATGCTAAACTAAATGAAAGTAGATCTTTAAACTCATTAATAATTAAAAAATTATATTTTAGTGTTTCAACGCTCCTTCCTTAGCTTGGAAACTAGATATTTATTTAAAAAGAAATATAGTTGTAGTTTAATTTAGTAAATAAGTGTTAAGTTTGTTTATAATAAGGCTAAGAGAAGTAAATAATAATTTGAATAAAAGATAACCATTATTAAAATTTAATATATTTAGGACTTGAACTAATATTTAAATGGATTATAACAACAAGATTAATGATTAAATAATTTTATTACTGATAGCTATAATTAAAATTGGTAAGATTTAAAAACCATTTTCACAAGTAATTTATTAGTATTTTTCTAACTCATAAAAGTCAATTTAGAATAATGTGAAACAAATATTTGTAAATGAAATTTATTAAATCTAAGAATTATAATAATATTTAAATGGATTAGAATAATTGTATCATTTATAATTCTTTTTAATTAAAATTAGAT